>DVXP01001321.1:0-15440 GCA_018235645.1 Junonia grisea | reverse complement strand
GGTACATTGAAAACCCAATGTAATACCACCGGTATCATCGTAATATTCCAGGGGGTCCCGCTAGATAGAATCACGCTAGCGGGACGCGTTAGAAAAATACTTGTGAAGTGATTAAAGGTCCAAAACTTGAGTTCCTATAGTTAGTTGATTATAACTTGTCGTTTCATGCAAATTGAAATGAATGTATTACATCGCGAAATATACTAAAAAAATATTTACTATTCGACACACTGACACTGCCTAATTTTTTTATCGATTTGTTAAATTCACTAGTAAATATACAGTAAAATCAAAACAAAAATATGACTACATCTATGACATATTTCTTTATAGACATCTGTTCACAACAACTTCTCCGTATTTTAATATCCATTTTTATTACCTACCTCAAACATGCATTGCTCCAAGCGGCAAAAAGACGCACTACGCTTGGTTTAATATCTGAGCCACCCTCATCCTACGAGTTAACATACCTGTATGTGAGGCCGTGAATAATACTATTTTTTACTGGAGACCGGGAACTGTCACGAGCCTATCTAATAATATCTATCTAAAGACCAGACCTGTATGTAAGACCGTGGTAAAGACTTAAAAGAATTTATGGTCATAGATTGATTACTAGGCGGTGATCAATAGTAAAATAAATAATAATATGGATAAATAATTATTAATAAGAGACTAAAAATGTTAAAAAGCCGCCATGCCTGTTAGTTGTGAAATAATAGTAGTACGAGTAAGTAGTTAAAAAAGTTGTCGTTTCGTTTTTCATTTTTTTCAGAGTTCGTGAGAAAAATTAGCTCTTTTACAAAAAGTTTTTACGAGATCCGAATGCCTTTGCAGACGAATTCCGACGAAAATGTCGCTTGACTTTCAACACTGATTAAAAGAATGTTCCGACAACTTCATTTTTAATTAAAAATATTCTAGCTTGTTTGTCAAAGGATCATCACAAAACATTGTTAAAAGAACACTCAGGTATCTAAAAATTCCACCTAGTTACGCGAACGAAAACAAAACAAAAAATAATAATAATAACACATGCTTATATTACACAAGAACTTATAAAATACCTATTATAGTTACGGTCGTCATAATGAGATGGTCTTATTGTATGAGAAAAAATTCGTTATACTTTGGTTAAATTTATGTAGTTTATTTGAAAAAAATATATTAGGTATATCAAAAAAATATTTTTGTGATTGGACAGCAAGAACCACAGAAATTATACATATATTTAACCGGCTTAATTTAGATTTTATTTACTTATTTAGGAAACCGAAAAATCGTCCATTTGCAACAAAATCCTTTAATTCATTTTATTTTTGGAAAATGTTTAAATCGACGACAACAGGGCCCTTATTCTCTATGCCAAATCAAAACGTATTTCTATGTTGAAATAGGTTATTGTATAAAACAGTATTCTCTATGACATAGAGAAATTGAAATGTCACGTTACGTGGCGCGTTCTATGCTGTATAATAAGTAATTAAGAAATTAATAAAAATCAAACCGGTAATCTTTTTTGAAAGACTGTTAATAGAAACGGATCTTGCCATCTCCAAAAAGACAAGAATATCATTATCATTATTATATATCTGTGCTATTCCTTACGTTTTCAAGACATGTTCTTACAAAATACCATTTTAAGAAGACGTAACGTGCCATGGTAAGATTGTTTGACAAGCACGATATGACGTCAACCTTTTTGGGCACGTTACGTATCGTGACATAGAGAATACGGGCCCAGATAAAATATTTCATATCGACGGTACAGTTGTGGCGGGAACTATTAAATTTTTTTAACATATCAATACTAAATAAGAAATATATATTTGTATTATAATATTTAAGTTACACAAGAAAATAAAACTATAAGTGTCATTTTCACAAATCGGTCGCAAGAAACATTTCTGCTTCGGTGCAATATCTGAGATAAAACATTACACGCTGCTTTTTTTTCGAGAAGGCTAACACTGGGCCATATATTATAGTGGCACTTATTACGGTTTTGTACAGTGTTGTCTTATTACTTTGCACACGTACATAGGTACGTATGGCTATATACAATAATCTGCTCAGCACGAACGCTGCATTGTTGTGTTATTGTTTATGGATGTTATACCTAAAAATTCAACTGGTGTCAAATGTATTGAAGTATCCTATTTAATTTTGCTAATCATATTGTCGAAGATGTTGACCATAACCACCACTGACTGCGCTACCAACCACTACCATCATAACTTTTACCACCACCACTACCTTTAACGCCACTACCAATCGCCACTACTACCACAAATTTGACATTTTTCCATGTGACTAGATTTTCTAAAGAATTATTTCGTAAATATTAGTTACGACTCGATGTCTCTGTTATGTTTACGCATCAATAGAAATGTATGTCTTGGCGGATATAGGAACTTAGTATTGCTGTAGCTACATTAAAATAATCCTTAAAACGGCCGTTTTGTTTTTAAGTTTTTGGGTATATTTTTAATAAATATTATATATTATATTATAATATACTGATAATGGAGGATGTGGGTGGGTTTTGGACAAACAGATAAAATCAACGTTACGCCACCGATGGAAGGTAATGAAGTCATTGCACTCCTGTGTTCTAGTTACTCGGTAAGTAAAAGGCTATAATATCCAATGGAAGGTAAATAAAAATAAACGACGAAAATTGTAATTATTATCTGAAGTCTTAATGAAGCAAATTGTTAAGAACTGAGTCAATTAAGGTATTGTCCAAAAATTGTACGCCGTAATTGCACTGTTGCTTTACAAGTTCATTCTATGAAAAAGCATGAACGTTACTATGACCCGTAACGCAATAAATGTAAAAAAATATATTGAAACTCTTTAAATTGTTATCGCACTTTTGAATAAGATAATATTTTGGGAAATATAAATCGTATCTCATATAAGCACGTAAATTCAGGAAGTTACAGATACAGCTTATCTGCAATAATATGGTTCTACATGTGTTAAAGAAACTAAAGTGGCTATTATGTAACATTGTAGCTTGTCTAGATTGTTCATTAGGTAAATGCGCTGGTAAGCGGTCATTACGGGCAGTGAGTTCGTGACGACGCGTTTTACGACCTCAATTTCTGGAATCATACCTGGGCGCCTTGTTTTAACTATCCTGATTAGAGTTTAGTATGCTCTCTGTTTATGAAACGAGATAAGCCAAAAACTAAATCCATCTTAGTAACTAATTTTTATTCTGAATTAGTGATTTTTATCAATTAAAAGCAATAAAAATATTACATATAAACATACAATAATGACTTTGTCCGTATTTTTACTCACACTGAATCAATTTCACTAAGTTTTCATATGAAGTCTGGTAAGTCATAGGTTTGACTTCGATTAATTCTTCAATTGAATATCAATGATCTAACTACTAAGCAAATGAGTTAAGTAAACTGCGATTACTTGATGCAACATTTACCTATAATACGTAGAAAGTTAATAACTCTAAAAAACCATATAAAATAGTGGAGCAGCGTGGTGGATTAAGCTCCATACCTTCTCCCTAATAGTAGAAGAGGCCTATGCCCAGCAGTGGTATATGTACAGGCTGTGTTACATTTTTATTTCGTATGATTTTTTTGTGAAAATATAGCAAAAATGAAATAAAGGTTGTTATGTAAGACGTGTGTTGGAGCTGAGATATTCGACATGAAAATATGACTTAAGTAACTATGAACATTTACCTACCTATGAAATTGACAAGGAAATACAAAAGGCAAAACCTACGAAACATCAATGATTTCTGTTTCTAAAATCTAGGTCTTGTCATAGGGACAATCAAGGAATGCAATTCTTTTAGGTATTATTATGTTGGCTCTTGTTATTTATTGACCATATTATTGTAAGGCGTAGATACACCATACGATCTACACCCTACGATAAATATTATGTATCTTGGTATTTGCTTATGTACACCATAGATGGATCGTACACTCTAACAGAACAAATAGGACCGATTTAGGAGTGCGCTTGACCGATGTCCTCGTTTGCTGGGTCATTGACGGACGATAATTGAATTCAGCGGGCTAGATGGCCACCTTCAAACTAAATTTATGGCAAAATGGAAATGATACTGTCCGTATAGTGCGTTTTCGGACACAAACTCTTTAACCTTAGTTTTTGTGATCATTTTCGCCTTCATCTACACTACCTACTCCTCAGTACATTTTACGTAAGTTGATAACCGTGGTTTTCATTAACCTCCGACCAAAAAAGAGGGGTTTTATAAGTTTGACTGCTATGTTTGTCTGTATGTCTGTGTTCCTGTGTGTTTGTGTGTCTGTCTGGGGCATCATAGCAGCTAAACGGGTGGATCGATTTGAATTTAGCTTTTTTTAATTGAAAGAAGGTTTTCTAACGTATGAGGTTTATTGAGAGTAACTCGAAAAGTAATATGACATCATTCTAAATCTAAGGTAGCGGATCATCCAAGCTAGCAGAATAGTTATTTTTATTGCATTTCTAGTTATATGTTAAATAGATGTTATTTAATTTTTTTATTAATTTCATCGGGTATCCAATTATCACATGTATTTATGTACAATAAATAGTTGCAGATTTCATCAATATCTACATAGGAAGCTGCAAAATCATTTTTGTATTTGTATTTTACAGAATAGTTACAAAAATAGATGTATATTTTTAATGTAGTAAAATGTTAATTGGATATGAAATTTAGTTTGGAATTTAGTTCATTTTATATCAAGTATGAAAATTTTTATCACTCTCATTTGGATGAATAACGACTTGAAAACTGTCATGGTAAAAACCGTTATATTACCGATATGAAAAAGTTGTAACTGCGTAGGATGTTCAGAGGGAGTATGTAGTAATAATTGTCAATAGATTATGGCCTGATATAATTATCGCTTATTGCGATATCGATTTTTTTAATTTCCATACTCTATAAATCTCAGTCTGAATTATCTAACACTGAGGAACGTAAAGACGTTGCCTCTAGTCAGTGTAATATAATCAGGCTGTATCCGATCCCCTGATTACTTCGTATCAGGCGAATCTGTTTTATTCTTTTGACGGCTTTATGAATCGGAAAATTGATTTTTAGTAGCTTATAAAATGCGACATCTACACTTTTTAAATCCTGACCTAAAAATAGGAGTGGCAAGCTTTACTATCTACTACTGTGATCAAGATGTTTCATATGATACCAACCTATTTGTATATATGTCGCAGTCATCTGGTTAAATCAGTGTGTCATTCAATTACCTAGTATTAGTCATTCAATTAAATGTCGTCATTAAATGAATGCGCTAGTGATTCAATCAAATAGTGGATTCAACGAGAAGACTGCGACATATACATATTTTTGTTCAGCTGTTAAAAAGTCGTTAGTATCTATATAGTTAAAAGGATATAAATAATTTCTGCTGATGCAATTAATTCAAAATTAAACCGTGGCTGCAATGATACTATAACATTAATATAGTTTCGTAGTCTTCAGATCCAATAGAACCACTTAAAATCAGAAAGATTCATAATTTCATATCGTTTGAGGTTAATTAGCTTTTAATGAATAGATTATTTTTTTATTTATTATCACAGATTTGATTGTCAAAATTTGTTTCCTATTTATCGCGATTTAAAATTATACGGTAAATGATCAAACAGTACCAATACGTAGCAGCTAGACTTACAATTCAGTACCAATATTCTTCTTGTAATATATTTAGAATTTAAAGTAAATACTTAGTATGGACTTAAGTCAAATTTATGCTTTTTGAAACCGTCTAATGAATCTCATGTAGTATAAAACGTAGTGTAAGTAATATAAACAAAATATATCAGACTGGCTATTCAAAGAGGAAACGCGGCCAGTGTTTTGGGCACCTTGCCTCATTGTAATGTCGTTGATGGCTATTTAGATTTTATATAGTTATATATTTTTCGATATATTTTTTTTTCTTGTATTTATTGTACATATAATAAGTTAAGTTATATATAATGTACTCAAAAAGTGTAATTAAAAAATAGTTAAATATTTTTGCTATTACAACAAAATTATATTATAAATGTTTGATACATTGAAAATTTGAATTCAGCATTATATCAGATTGCTTGCATATGGCAAAGCAACAACTTTAACATGCATGCGTGAAAGGACTGACTTTTGTATCACATGCTTCAGAAAATATATAAAATATGAATGTTAAAACATGAATGGTTGTTTTCTCAGGCGAACCAGTTTTCCCCTTAACACAGTAATCCTAAGATATAAATAAAAGAGAAACTCTAAGAGCTGTAGAAAATAATTAGGGAGGGAAAAAAGTCATTGACATTTTTATATGTTACCCGCGTGTACAGCCTTACTTAACGTTAATAACGTGCGTAGAGATCGCAGGTAAAGATCGTGTGAATGGATTTCACCCTCAAGCCGTCATGCCTCTGCGACTGTAGGTACAGTAATTCTGTTAAAATGTGTAAACGCTTCGATATGTTCACTATTTTTATTTTTTATCTGGATGAATGTGGGAAATTTGAGAAATCTTAATTGTCTAAAATTAATATGTAAACAAGGTGTTTGGCGGATTAATGCAAATTTTTAAAGACGTGATGGAAGAGATAATAGTTGAGATCTATTTACGGTATTTATCTTCTTACAAAATTAGTTGTTTTTGAGAAGATTATTTACTTATTTTTACTGTTTTTTAGAAAAAAACTTCCCTTTTCTGAGAAGGATATATAATTGTGTCATGCACTAGCATCTTGTCTGAATCAGCAATTAAATAGTAGTAGTGGCAGATGTTGCCAATAATACTATTCGACTATCGACCATGATTTTTTTACTTTTTAATGAGTAAAATTTTATTAATTTAATATCATGAAAAGTGACGCAAATTTAACACAAATACTTACATATTATCTTATATAGTAATATATATACGATTATATTGTATACATATGTAGAAATTGTAATAAATCGTAAATCGTAATTTTATTTACATTAATTAATAACTTTATTACATTTATTTATTCGTCTTAATCGTACTCATTCAATTACTATAAACATTTGCTACATCTTCCATACTCCTCCGTTCACAAAATATCGAAAAAAGGTGTACAGTTTTCGCTTCACGTCTGAGTATTGACAATAATAATTTATGCATAATAGTAGAAATATGAGCAGTTGCACCCGGTAGAGGCTAGCGTATTAATTTGCTTTGTGTTAAAGCATAAACCTGTCCTTCCCAGCAGTCCGTCGGGCATAAATATTACTGTATTCCGCCGACATGTGTACTCTGTTCCATAAAGTTCACTCCTTGTGCATTATCGCATATAGTAGGCATACAGTTTAGCATTTCAGAACCTACCCTACAACACTGCGTCAAATGCTTTTAATTTCCAACTTTAGCAGAGTTTACTATAAAAGTTGCAAATTTTAAAAACAAATACGAATATGTTTATTGACATTTTGAGAAAAAATGTAAACAAGCGTATTAACAAAAGAGGAAAAAACACTCGACTGCGAAAATATCGTCCCGATTTATTATATTGGTACGCTTTTTGATAATTTGTATTAAAATTTTAATACGAACATGACATAATGATAATCTGTAGGTACATTTTTGTAAATGTATTTTTATTATATTCCATTTGATATCCATATTGCTATAATAAGTAAAAGAAAAGGTAACCCTTTTTTAGTTTGTGGGCGCCATTTTGATAATTTATATAGCCTGTGTCACTATCGCAGTTCTGACGAATGCAACGATATTTCGTATTTTAAAATCCGTCCAGAGGTTTGGGCGTGCTAAAGAAATGAACATAGATAGTTGCATACATTCATACACATATTCTAAAATAACATAACCCTCTTTCTGACGCAGTCGGGTAAAAAGAATACAAAAGAAAAATCTAAGCAATTTGATAGAGATTTAGAATTGTATGATAATAAGCAAAATGTTAAAATAGAAACAAGACAACAATATCTTATTCAAGTGTCTCTGAATTATTCTCGACACATGCAAGTACTTAAAACGTAATGTTATTTACCTATCGTGAAGTAAATTTTAAACACAATATTCTTCCTAACAATGGTTGTTCTTGTTCGGAGTGAATCCCGCGGGTGGCGGTGAAAATCTATCCTCTGGGTTGTATCGGCTCTTATATACATCTGAAGTAATAAAACTAGCTTTCAACTGTGAATTGTTACCATTTAAATTCTATTACCAAAAGTATTAGATTATTCAACATGACGTGACTGATTGCAACTTTGTAACGAAATTTCATGTGAGTTGGTCTGGAATCTCGGTCGATCTAATACTTTATTTTATTCAAGAACTTCATTCCTTTCGATTTTGAATGTACGGAAATTTTTATTTCAAATCGTCATCCCGGTTTTCGCTTTAGGACAAATTCGTAGCTCATTTAAAATATCAAATTTTATCCTTTAAACTAGAGTAAAGCCGTCGACGTCTGAAAGTCAGCTATATTCCTTAAGTTTTTAGCTTTAAAAGATTTATTTTAATAATTGTTTTTGTTAAACAGCTGTCAAAGAGCTTAACGAGAGATCTAGTAAACTAATAAAATATATGACACGATTTCGTAGACAAAAACTTTTGAAAAAATATTTTTATCGTAAATATTTTTTAAGAACACATTTTTCGTTATCTGTTAAATTGTTAATTAAAACAAATTATAATAAAACAAGTATTTATTTTATAAAAAAGGTCAGATTATTTCAGACGATAATTATAGGTACTTAATATTTTAATGGAGCGGTAATTGTTAAATAATAAAATACCTACGAATATTATTTTTGGACGCGCGTAATTCCAGGAAGAAGTAGGCACAAGTTTCGACTTTTATAACTTCTATACTTTTTTATACTACATTAGTAATATTCCTTCGCTCCGAAAAAATAATTCCTTAATTTTTAAAATGTTTATATGTTTAAATTATATATTTCTGAAAGCATCGTAACTTTACTATGTGGAAATAAACAAACGTTTACGATTTTGCAACTTTGTGGAGTCTGGAGTAGATAAATACAAAGTTGAGCTTTGAAACGAGTGACTAGAGATTTCACTTACCTATAGAACGTATCTCGTTGAATCGTATAGGACGTCATCGTAACTTTCGTGATCTTAGAAGAAGTAAAAGGTTGCACGGAAACTTTTTCGTACATAAAATGTTTAATCCTATAGCTAATGTTATGTGGAAAAATAAATTTTGTTATTTATTTTCTTAGTATCTAAACATACGATTGAGCTAGATGGTTTTTTTATTTATTATAAAATTCTCATATAATTTGATTGATTGATTGTTACTCGGAACTCGCCTTAGTTGGACTTAGATAAGTCTAAAGGAATATTGTGTATTAATTCAACTAAAAATTGCTGGGATGTTTTGAATCCTGTAAATTAGATCGGCAACAATGGAAAACAGTAAGAAAACGAGTTTAATTAATACTAGTAATAGAGTAAATTACAAGTCTGATATTTTCTAATTATTGTATTATATATAGCACGTAGATACGTAATCACACAAACTTATCAATTTTTTTCATCATATATTCTAATTGATATTATTAATTATCTAATTCACTATTATTATTAATTATTACAATTAGTTAGTAAGTACTTGTCTTTCCTATTGTAGCCTTGCTAAGGCAGCAACTTGCCCAGATAAACCCCCGGTGGGTTTTCATGGTATTTTATTTTAACAATATTAACCAATATTAATGTTCATTAATATTGTTATTGCTGTTAGCTTAGTTTTATAGTATCTCGGTTTTTACGATTTTTTTTATAAAAGTTGTATAAGTTTACAATGTTTCCAAACCTGTATTCCACTGATAATAGCCGAATTGCTGCGACTTGTGTACGCGAATAATGGATTCATCGCGGATACAATAGCGGGCAAAGGAAAGTCCAAGCGAGTATCTATTGACTACAGCTCTATGTTTCAGCAAAACTGAAGTACTAAGTGCGAAACTATAGGGATCAAAAGGCTTTTCGACGACAATAGATAGAAAATACCCACATTTTTTGTTTCTTTCATTAATCATAATATTGGCGTTAAATAAAATATTTCATGAAAATGATATTGGTGTTATTATAATCGACGCTTCACTTTCAAAAGAGACATGTTTGTATGTTACATGTTACTGACATAATATATAACAAATACGGTGAACGTTTAAAGACGGACCCCGTATAATGTCAGATGGCTTGTTAAAATACGAGATTTCCTTTGCTATTATTGGATGTGTAATGTAAAAAGTAAATTGATTTATTTTTCTTGGTTCCATAGTTAAAACAAAACCTTTATTGTCCGCCATGTGTCTGTAGCTTAGCTCAGCTATCCTTAATATTAGGAAACTGTAATTAGGCATGATAATATTAAGCCGATAAAGTCGTATATTTTAATTTTTCTTTAACAGGCATCAACGGTAAGTGTTGTCATTTTTTCTCACCTATTCCATAATGCGAGATATAGTTAGATTTTAATAATTTGTGGAGCTAGAAATACAATTTTTTTCTGGTAAGAAGCTGCATCCTCCCCTACCGACCATTCCGCGGATTCCATAAATATTATAAAATAGATGTAATGTAATAAAATACTTACATATACATTATGGTATATTACAATTTAAAACAAAAATTATCACAGCTAAGTAGGATGTTATTTTTAGGAGTAAGTAGGTAACAGTTGATAAAAGTAAAAAGGTAGACTTCGTGGAAATTCCATTGAAAATTTCTTAGGTAACATAGTTGATAAAGAATAGGTTATTTTTTGAGAATCCTTGTTTAATGGTAGTCCGCATATCATAATCGAAAACTACGAAACCCATATCCCTATATGCCAAAACGTATTCCAATTTATGTGCGTATAAAATATAGAAAGCTTTAATTAATATTATCACGATCAGTCCGCTCAGGCTTCGCATGGATTAAAAAAGGTTATAAAGTCTTAAAATATAATAGTAGCACTGTAATGGGGAAAGAATCATTGGAATCGGTTTAGTAGGTTTATAACATAATATTCCTACTATTGTTATAAAGAGAAAAGATTTATGTAGATATATTTCTAATAAAGGTATTCAGTTCATTGTTCAATAATACCTATTCAGTTAAATTAATTTAAATAAACACACTGAATAAACATACCAAAATCTATAAAGTATCTAGTTCTGTTTTGTTTTTGTTAAGTAAATGTTTTGCTAAATTGCTGTTGTTATCAAAGCGAATAGTAATTACAAATAAATATTAGATGTATTCAATCAGTAAAGCGGTTGCTTTATTTATTTACATGTATTACATTTTTCTTCGAAATCCTACCAGTATTAAGTTACCAAAAAGTAACAGGAAGTTTATGAGAAAAACAAAAGTTATAGCTGACCTACTTCGAATCATTGCAGTACAGCCAACTAAAATAAGGGGGTATTCAGTGCGACGCGAATGACCTACGCGGACGTCCGTGACGGATCGTCACAATGTATGTCATGATCCGTCGCGGATGTATGTTTAATACATTTATTAAACATACAGGTCAACGCTCACTACATCTACCCGGAACCCGATCAACGCTGCCTCGTTTTTAGACGTCCACTCGACGCCGACGCAACGGGTGGACAGCACTCGCGCTGTCTCTGGGAGCGCCCACTCTGCGGAATGCTAACCTCGCGTGGATGGATCCTTTGCCGTCGCTCCTTCTTGCTGAGAATGTCCGCAATTCTACGCATATTGGCCTTAACGTTGTTGTTCAGTGCTCGGAGGACGGGCAGCCAACACCGTATTTCAATTTTTATCCACGTGCGTCACAATGACTGTATCACACTCAATCACGAGCAGTTTTATAACTGAGTGTCAAGTTCATCCGCGACTGCCGCATGTGTTAATGCCACAGGCGGACTATAGGCGTCTCACTGAATACCGTCTAATATCAAACCATGTCCCGAATACACATATAGTGAATTTAAAAGGAAAATTGTGACGGCTACCTGGACTTTTATAGTTATCGAGTTATAGCTGATTAAAGTAAAAAGAAATATTTTACACAAACTTCTTCGAAAATTGTTAAGATATACATGTTAGTTGTTAAAAAATAGTTTAATTTTAAAAATTATACATATTAGTGAATGTCTGCATATTTTGATGGAAGCTACGGAACCCTTCATGCGCGTGGCTCGACACGCACTTGGCCAATTTTATTAATGAATGTACTTTAAGAATCGGTGGACCATATTGTTACCAATCTATTGACTAATGACTCCTCCACACATCAGCGAACTAGTTCGCGAACCAGTTCGCGAACCAGTTCGCTAATGGCATTCGCAAACTAGTTCGCACACGTTGGAGAATGCATTCGCTAATGTACTTCCTCAAAATATCAATACTGCATGACTTAAATTACTTACCTAATGACTTGTAAATATCAATACTCAATAGTGCATAACTAACCGCGATTGTAAAATAAAATATTATTAAATAGAATATAGAAGTCATTAAGTAAAGTAAAGAATGTATTCGCCAACGTGTGCGAACTAGTTCACGAATGCCCGCGAATGCCATTAGCGAACTAGTTCGCGAACCAGTTCGCTGATGTGTGGAGGAGGCATAAGATGCATCATAATCGCCAGCGCATTCGAGAGACTATTGTTTGTTGAGAACCCGTCCCTTGTACGCGCGAGCCATTATTGTTTGCATTTCATTTAATACATCGATAATGGAATATCAATCTAAAATACTGGTAGTATATGTCTACAAACAAAGAACATCTACACAGTCTAGAAATATCTCTCTTCGCTATTACTTCTACTGATAACCGTATTATTCAATGCTATGCAAGCCCGTGCCGAAATGAGTTTAGATGAATTGACGTGTTCTTTGACGGTTTGTGAATTTTAGACCAAATAATATACGGAAGTAATTGTTTCATTAAAAACTGTTATTTTTCGTTTGGTTAAAAATAATGGTTCCATGTATATGAATGATGATAAGCAATAGAGTGTGTAAATACACACGCACTTTTTTTGAGAAAATGGCGTCTAAAGATTTAATTTTAGAGTCAATTTTCTTAAATTAAATTCGGCTAGACACATATTGCTTGTCACCGTCCATACGTTGTTTTTAATGTTATGGAAGCTATAGGTCTTGACTGTTCAATCAAAGTGACTCAATTTTTATTTATGTGTGTTCTATTTACGTTTTAACTCATTTTGTAAAATGTAGAGAAATAATACACTCTTCCAAAGCCTGCTTATGCAACATAGTATGTCAAAAAATAATAAAAAGTAGGTATATTCTGTTCGTATCAAATACAGTGTTTAATTCGCTTTTGTATGCAAGAGATCCGGTTTCGGCTCTTTGTGGCTCGGCTATTTATCCCAGTACAAGTTTATTTAGAACCTACTGGAACGTGGCGGCAACTGTTTAAAACTACTAGTGACGCTAAATGTTATCAAAGTCTGACCTGAAACTTTGAGTGGAACAGTGAAAGTTTCAATTTTAGTGCACTAATGTATAGCCTACGTATACTAAAAGGAAGAAGCTACTCCAGGGTCTAGCGATTCAAACGGAAGGATGGAGTGGAATATTTGGAATATTGTTATTAGACAAGTGGCTAGGTTCACGATAGTGGCATCTCGTTGCTTTTCCAGCCTGGCTAAGTAATAATGAAATCTTGGATTATACTTCGTTGTCTTTTGCTCTATAAAAATAAGAAAATAAACTCTATTTATTGGGTATTACTTATTGACACCGTTTAAGTACGTTTCGCTTGAAAACGTAGAAATCGATATAAAATAGAAGTTGGGATTGTTTTTACTGACGTGCGAATAGATTTGTAAAGAAGAAGAAAAAAAGACTAAGAAAATCAGCAGAGAATAATTTGTAACGAACGTATTACTTAGTGCAACTTAAACTATTTAAGCCGTTATATCTCTTGTAGTTCGGATTGAGGAACCGTTTGAAAAAAACGTTGAAATTTAACGTGGGTCAGGTAACATAGCTTCTCGATTTTCAAATTTTCTTTTTTATTATGGCTTCAAAAGTCTTGCAAGTTTTATTGTAAATTACCAAGAAAAACATTTTGTTAAGAGTTAGACAAAATTCTTAAGAAGCTGGTTATTTTGAAATAAAACTAGTTTGAACGGATATAAATCGCGTTTATTAATATAAAATAGCTGGTTATTTTTTAAAGCCTGGTTTTATAAAAGTTCTCATACTATGAAGCATTTACAAAAATTTTTAATGAAGATTTCTAAGAGTAGAAAATTAGGCGAGAAAAACTATTACATTCATTTCTTTTACACAAAGTCTTTAACACAAAGTCAACTCTAACTTATAAAGCTAGTAACTCTAGTACATTTTCAACAGAAAATCCTTTATATATCATGTATGATGTACAACGGACTTCCGTGACGAGCAAGAAATTTATCACAGAAATTGTTACCAAGTTTAAAGCGCCATAAGTGTCAAAGCCTATTTCCACTTTATTATTAAATGGGGCGTATAACAACAGTTTTATTATGCAGCATTGTAATGGGCAAGTATTAAAATGGCATTCTTTTTATTTTCTGCCCTAGAACGTGCGTTATGAAAGATTCCGTAATGAATGAGTGGAAAGTTTGCTTCAAAATAAAATATGTATATAAAATATGCACATTATTAGAGATTAGCTTTTGCCTGCGGCTACGCTCGCCTGGATGTCTTTTATCTCCGATATAAAAAACGGCGTCGTATAGGGAACTGATAAGAAAAAATGAGGAACAGCTCATTTTTACGGGACAACATGAATTTCCATAATATTTAGTACTCTTGCCTACTGTGGAGTGAATAAAAATGAAATGTTTATCATAATTGTTAAATGTATTGCATTGTGACGATCAGACAGCTTTATGTAAAAATCTTGTCAAAACCTAGAATGTCTAGAATAATAAGCGGACCCTGATAAAAGAACATTTTTTGTAAGTTTTGAAAATTGCTTAAGGACATAGACAGCTCTTTAATAAATTTAATTCCTTTAAGAAATCTTTACGTTATCCAATAAACAGTACGTTTTAATGAAATTCTTTTCTTTCGAGTTTGTCCTGTTTCCCAAACCATTTAAATGTTTATTTAGTTAATATGAAAATTCCCGTCCGGTTTATTTCGTAGACAATTTCCCAATCAAGTTGTTTTCGAATACGTAACATCTTTTACGTAATCAAGCTTGCTCTATTTTTAATTTGACGTAATTTTTGCAACTTTTATTCTATTAAGTTAATTTTTAGGGTCAGTAGTCAAAACGGAACCCTTATAGTTTCGCCATGTCCGCCTGTCTGTCCGTCTGTCTGTCTGTCCGCGGCTTTGCTCCGAGGTTCTTAATACTAGAAAGCTGGAATTCGGCATGAGTATACATATGAATACCGCCAAGAAAGTCGTACAATAAAATCTTGA
>DVXP01001320.1:0-15443 GCA_018235645.1 Junonia grisea | reverse complement strand
CGTTTTGTTTTAGTTTTGTGTTCAATTGTAACAAAAAGGGTATTTTTTACAATTATATTTTTAATTGTCGTAATTAATAAAATTGTATGACTTTGTGTAAGAGGTTTAAAAAAAAAAACCAAAAATAATTCATCTCTGCTTTGTTACCTTCTGAGTCAAAAAATTTACTATTACTATTTAATTGTTGATATCTAATAACTAATTACTTTCTTAATCAAGTATTTTTTCGAATACCTCGGAAAAAGGAAGGTGCCTTAACCATAATAATTAAAAATTAATAAATTCAGTAACAATATTGACACCAAGATATATTTCTTATAGTGAGGAAAAATACATAACACGTACAAACACCCAAACTTCGAAAACCATCCATAGTGAATCAGTGAACTAATCACCAAAACCAATCATAAGATAAAAAGATTTAACTAGGTAATTACAAAATAGTACCCATTTCATTGATTGCTTTACGCTAATCAGCTGTTTTCTGTTTGCGTATACGTACATATGTAGATGAAAATATGTCTTTACATATGTAAATACGAAGGAAATTATTATAAAAATAATTATTATTGAGGAACTAAAAGTATCACAAATATACATAGGCTATGTTGACTTAATGTATTAGTAAGTTAACCTAATTTTAATACCTAAAAACTACCTTCCGAGCTTCGCTTGAAACTATCAATCATATCAATTTGGCCTGATATTATCGTTACGAGTTTTTCAGAGGTGACACCTATTACGATCGATTTATCACCTTCCGAACCATCGTAAACCAAATTTCATTATCATTATTAAGACTGGTTTCGAGAACATACATATATTTTATATAAAAATTTCTTTGATCAATGTTTTGGAAGTATTTCTGAAGGACGTATAATTTTATATAAATTACCTTCATTTAGAAACGTATATTGTTGTTATTAATAGTAAAACATAGTAGAGAATAGTATTTTTTCTATACAAATAAGTCAATAAACAATGCAAAGTATCGTCCGTAGCTGCTACAAGCTACAGCGTAGCACATCCGTAGTACTCATTCTAACTCTATGATGTGGAAGTTTTTCACGTAAATAATATTACATCCTCGTTGTCTGTCGTAGTCGCTAATAAAAATAGGATCGCCTTCGTCGACATCGTCACACGCTCTTATCACGGTTATTATGTGTCTATTTTTAACGCAGTCCTCGGTTAAATGAGCGATTTTACCGTTTCGTGGCACCGCGAGCGCACTCACCGATCAGCGTGCACGTAATCAAAGACGGCTCACATAGTTTCGGACGGGCGAAAAGTGCATTATCGTCGTCGGTAATTTCGAAGATGTTACGGCATCGGGTAGGGCGCTGCAGTGCGGGCGCGAGGCCTCGGCGGGCGCGCGGGGGCGGGGCGGGGGTGAGGCGGGGCGGGCCGGGTGGTGCGGGGGCGGCGCGGGGGGAGGCCGCGACCCGGTCACGAGTCACGAGTCGCGCGTCGACAGTGCGGCCGCGGCGCTCGCCGGCGCACCGCGCCGCCCCTCTCCCTCGTCCGCTGCGCCGATCCCCTTCGAATGTCTAATCCGTGCTCGACATGCTCCACACTACACTGACGGATGATGTGAATCAAATGACCGTTTATAAATATCCAATAGATAGCTACGTGTTCTCAATTTTACAGATGCTCAGTATTAAGTAATATTTTTACATGTTTAGAGTCGTATCGTAGATAGCCGTTTTGCGGCTCTCGTATGATTTAAGGTTGTGCTTTGGGCTTATTGTTGTGATATGTGGATATATCGAGTACGGTTCATTTCTATTTTGTACGTTTCCTACTGTACCTTAGAGTTAAATCGAATGAATATATTATATTCTTTTCGTAATTTTCTAAAATAATATTTACGTTGTGTACGACTTTAATTAGCATATAGTTATTAAAAAGACTTCAACTAATTGTACATTAAATGTAATAAACAGAAAAGTGACTTGAAGTGATATTGCAAGTGTGAGTGAGTGCACCGTGAAAATGATAGTCGAAATACAAGAGGTAACATTATCCGTAGACTCCGACCATGCACTCTTCATTAATCATCGCGATGCCCTGTAAATAGAACCTCCTAGAACCACCTTATGATATTATTTGCTGTTCGATCCATCATGATTGCCGAAGTGATAAACATTAAGTGAGACAAATTATGACCACTTCTACCTTTACTCGAGTAAGTTATTTACTTTTCTTTACACCGATTTTTTTATTTAGTTTTGAGAATAACCGAAAACTCAGTCATTAGTAGAACGATAAAAAAAACAGTAAACTTTGCTTGAAGCTTCGTAGTGATTACATTTTTCGTTTGGCACGTCGTGCAATCAGCTGATCACTGAACATGACAATGACATTTCCGACGAAAAAAAAAATTCCGATGACTCGGGATTCCAGCCTGTTGATTCCGGTATGTAAGTAGGTCTCGTTGCCCACGGTTGGGATAGTCCAGTCTAGATTAAAGATCGTTGAGGGCGATGTCAGTAGGTCAACGCACAGTGCGTGCGGCGAGGGGCGTGTCAGTGGGGGAGGGGGGCGGTGCGGGGCAGGAACGGGGGGCGCAGGTCGCTCGGGCGTTGCACCGCTGCATCCAGTGCAGGCTCTACGGACGCCGGCTACGATACGTAGCCGCTACGCCGTAGCACCTACACTATGCATGAACATGTTCTTTGTAGAATGATTTTGTGACATGAATCGTTTGACACGTTTCTTCTCTTTTCATTTACACTAATAACGAATACTTTTCGAAATCTGATTTAATGGTGAGATTTGAATTTGTATAGACTGCCTTAATGTAAACGATCAGAATCAGTAACTAGCTGAAAGTTAAAGAAACACGTTTAATTTTCATATGTATTTTCCCTATTTCACACGAAAAATGAACTCCTGTCATATCAATATAAAACACTTTGATTACATTTAATTAGCATAAATATTTAGACATCAAAATTTCTTAACGCGCAACATATTTCCACCACCATTTCCCAGCGCTTTTTACAGCTAATAAAAAAAGCCTAAGATCGCTTAAGACACACGGATAGGTAGAGAAACATATACCGATATAGCTCATTGCATAACCGCTACTCTCGTTATTTTGTCCAAATAGCTATCGCATTTCGAAGTTGCCCCTTCATTACTGCTATTATAGTTCATTCATCGTGTCACTGTAATATCCACTATGTTTAATATTCGCTGATGGATTTCAAGGTTATTATAATATTATTAAATACTGATATTAATGAAAAAATAAGTTTGTTAATGTATGATATGTATTGATAAGTGTCATTAAAGAGTAATTGAATATTTCGAAATTTAGTTTTGATGACTTGAAATTGATAGATATTTATCAGCGAATTAAATACAGTGGGTGTTTTATTTGTGTATGTTTTAAGGGTTATAATAAATGTTAAATTTGTACATTTGTCATTAGGAGGTTAGAGGGAAGAGGCCTTTTAAGATATGGGACAGTTCGAGAAATGTGAGGAAGGGTCTGGTCGTGACCAGCTTTGAGGAGTTGATACACAGAGGTTAGTATATATGTCTATTTGTATCCGTTAATATTAATAAATAAAGGATATATTCATTAGAAGATATAAGATATACTGGTTTATCATGTAAGTTAAATATAATAGAAGCCTAACCTATACCTTATACAAAATCTTGGCAATGGTGTTTTCTACATTTCAAATAAACACTTAGCACTCAATACAATATAATAGACAACCTATTTCATGTAAAATTCCTTAAGAATAACTTATATACTTATTGTAATCTGAGGGCAAGGACAGTTTGAACTTTGTATATATCAAAAATTCACCTCAGTAGATAGGCTCTTTTTACTATTAAGTGGAATACAGACATCTCTACATTGAAAACAGTGTGTTGTCATAAGCAGAGACCAAACCACTGTCATTACACCAAGGTAACAAATATATTTAAGTACATATCCTAAGAACATAGTTTTCGACGAAAAATGACCTAAAAAAGTGTAAAAAATTATTAAAACTAGAATGGTAGTTTATTACATGTAGGAATCAACTCTGTAACTTTATGTTATGAATTAAATTAAATTTATCAAGTAGAAATTCAAAACTTAAACTCTAATAAATCTCATCTTAATACAAATACAAGATTATTAAAGCAGTTATAACACAAGAAGCAGATTCGAGCCGAGCCCAAACCTACAAGATGCACAGCATTAAACAATTTAGCGAGGCCAATACGATTTGACGCAGTTGCTGTGACCTGCTTTCGGTTTGCACACTCGCAGATAATGTGAGCCAATTATATGTTTCTTTATAACCCACTGCAAGTTCACGATTTAGTTCATATTTTTGTATGTTAATAATGAATTTGTGGAGAATAGTCAGGGAATTCCAAATAATGACTTAACGTGACTAATGGTAGTAGTTGAAAAAAAGTTGAAAAAATAGAATAGTGTTATTTTTAAGTGGCTGTCCAATGTCCCATTTTTTGGTTATGGTATTTTTGGACGGTTTATTGTGATTTGAGTGCATTAAAAAAAGATCTTATGATAATACTCTGGCCTGGAATAAGAAACTTAACTTAGAGTTGTTTACATATTTGCACAATTAATTTTATGCTCTGCGGTAAAAACGTGGACATCCATCAACCTAAATTGGAGCAACGTAGTTGATTAATCTTCCAATATTTGGCCTTAACACGAGAAAATAAACCTTTATATAGGACACAAGCATGCTGTTGATAACATAACTTTTAATAAGAAGTGAGAATGTAACATAGATGGGTTCAAAACAAAATATGAAATATCTACTATGAACAAAATTTGATCTTATGAATACTTCCTAGAGGATTTAAGATTACTTTTTACGTTTTCTAAAACTAAACTTTTTGAATTTTGTTTACATTTATTTACTCGGATATTACTCGTATATTACTGGAGTCATTTAAAACAGACATATACAGAGTTGTCTCCGTTAATTCTCTCGTATATTTTACATATCGACATATTAATCCCTTTTTACCTCCTTGGGGATGAAATTTCGTAAAATTCGTTCAAAATTTTTTATTCTGCAGAATTCATTATAAATATGTCTCTAAATGTTATGATTGTAGAGATTTCGTGATGTATCTATATCATAGTAAATCTCTTTTACACATAAACCTTTTTGGTTTTCATCAGACTCAGGATGCTTATTACGTGTTCCAGGTAAAGAGAAGCTATCAGTAGCAGCCAGCGAGCCGGTGCGGCTGGTGTTGGAGAGTGACGGCACGCAGGTCGAGGACGGCGAGTACTGGCGCACGCTCCCCCCCAACACCGTGCTACTGCTGCTGCGGCAGGGCGAGCGATGGTACCCCACGGGCGTCGACGTTATCAAGGCTGGTGAGTATCGGGAACGGGCTGATTTTGATGTGAGATGATCGTAGAAAGTGCTGTTATGTGGTAACTGTCAGATGAAAAGCTATAAATGGGGTTAATGCTTAAATAAAATACTATCTACATGATATACTCTTAGAACTTTATTTCAAGCTATCATTAACAAAACGCCACCTTCTAGATCCAACTTAATGAAATGATACTAATTTACTAGTTGTTTCCAATTTACAATATACATACTTACAATTGGTTTTTACGTTGTGTTATTCCAGCTATATCGGCGATACCGAAAATTGTATGCGAGACGATACACGCTCTCGAGCTGCACGATGAAACACCTTCATGGAAAATCATGGACAACAAGGGGCGCGTCACAGTGGTGCTGCACTGGGACCAGCGGCCGCAGGCGTCGCCGGCCGCGCGCTCGCCCTCGCGCCAGGCCAAGCCGGACCGGCGGCCCTCGCTCGTCATACAGACCTCCCTGGAGAGGCCGCAGCCCCCGCCGCCGCACATAACCGTCGTGAACCACGACGAGCCGGGCCCGGCCCGCGCCCGCCTCTCGCGCGCCTCCTCCTCGCTCGACCACCACGTGCACACGGCCGAGTGCCGCGCCGCCGCGCCGCCACCGCACGCTGCGCCGCCCGCGCCGCCCCCCCACGCGCATCCACACCGCCCCCCCACCGACGAGTGCGACTTCCACTGCTGCGCGCTGCACGAGGAGGGCCGGCGCATCGCGGTGCACAAGAGCGTCGCCACCTCGCCCATCCAGGACTCCCAGCCGCGCGCCTCGCCGCAGGGCCGGCCGAAGGGTCACGTGCGCTTTCTCGACGCCGAGTCGGCGCGACGTGGCGAACGGGACTCCTCGGAAAGCGAAACCGAAAACACACTAGTCGAGGACGAGGCGGTCACGTCGGAAAAGTTCCTGCTTCTCATCGATCAGCTGAGCGTCGATCAAAAGAGACATCTGACCATCAAAGATATAGGAATCATCCTCGAGAGGCTCAGCTCTAAGATCCTAGACGTGGAAAGGTTGGACCGGGAGTCGGAATCGGACGACTGCTACAACTGGACGATAAAGGCGACGATTAGGGGCGACGCGCTGAGAGAGCTGGGCGTGATATACAACGGGAACTACTATGCGATCAGCGAGCACCCGGGCTACCGGGAGGAGAACGAGGAGGCCGGCGACGAGGGCGAGGAGGAGGAGGAGGAAGACCGGCTCTGATCGGGCCTGTGCGGCGCCGCCGTGCCCGCCGCCGCCGCGCTGCGCCTAGCGCTGTGCCGCGTCGCCGCGCGCTGACCCGCCGCACCACTCGTCCGCCACCACTGCCAATCGAAACCACAATAAAGCAATATAGGTCACTAGGTTTCGTCGGTGAGTCGACCGAAGCCCGGCGTTAACTCCAGAGGAGAGGTCGATCTTCCGCCGGAGGTGCTCGACGCCGTATTCGAGTACGGATCCGAGAATACGAAGGAGGAGAGGGCCGACAATCCTCGCACCCGGCGCATTGTGTCGTTAAATGTACGTAGGTAGTGATCGCAGCTAGGAGCGAACATCCCAGTTGGTTAAAGACTTTTTATGAAATTGCAAAAGGCTGAGTCGATCCGCCGCCGGCGCGGCCGGTCGGGCGACGACGCCGAGCTCTAGTTAATAATAGCGGAATAAAGTAAGTAAAACTGACTTCCTATCGATTACTGAAACGGTAACTGACGTGTACGAGTCAGTTTTCGATACCTTTTTGAATCGATATTCTTACACATTTTCGCGTGCGTACGATCGGATGTTTACTGTAGCGTAATGTGTATTATCGTATCCGACGTCGACGAACAACAGCACAAATATTTATCAATGACATTATTGTCTTTATAATTAGGTAATAATAAATTATAGGGAAAGTAGCGACGAATAACGATGTCACTTCATGAATCCGCCGCTTTTTGATGACTAAATTTAAATATTAGTAAGTGTTTTCGGAGTTACGTTATTGTTTCCGAACATTCGTTTTCGTTCACGACATTCCATTATCAAAAGGTAGGCCTAAATAATAAATTCGTTACGAACAATATAACGATATTCGATTTTCTTTTTGATGTTACATAATCTGTAACTAAAGCTCAAAATTTGATAACGCCATTATTAAATATGGTTAAGCCTTCGAAAACAATAAATATATCGAATCTAGTCAGCCCGTAGTGGGTCGGGATACCTTTAATAATAAACGACTTAATAATCCGACTTTGCTCACGAATCGCATTCGCATTTTATGATAACGGCGAGAATTAGCTGTCGTGTGTAAGGTTTATGAGTATATATAGCGTGTTCGGGAGTTCCCCGGCCGGGCTAGACTGACGAGCGAAGCATGTGCATTATTTTAACCTTACCGTGAGGAGCGCGCAGCGCCCGCCTGCGCCGCTCGAGCGAATGATGCGAATCGATGTTCAGCGAGTATGTAACCGATTTAATAGAATACGATAAATCGAGTTTAGTTAATAAACTGCGTATTTAAAAAAAAAAGGTTGTAACTAAAAATACGATTATACCCAATTCGTCGCGACATACCAAATTGGTATTTGGTAGTTGTAAGTCGATTCTTGTATTTATAAGGTCTATGATATCGTAGTATTATTGTATAATGTTTTTAATTTTTGTATAGTACTGATACGTCACTAATGTATAATATATTGAAGTTCAATAAGTTTTACAGGCCCGTCGGGGTATTATAGTAATGTATAGTTATTTAAGGTGTAATATTAACGATTATTGAATTACTGTGGGCTCGCTCCCGCGCGGAGCGGCCCGCGTGTTGAGTCGGAGATTGTATACATTTGACGTACGACCCGTTGTTTACGTGCTGTCCGTTCATTTCAAATAGATACGTTTAGAACGGTTCATGAAAATATTTATACTCTGTTGGTTTTGTGATCTGCGTTTCATGATGGAAAAGTTTGTTGTAGGTAAAGATTTTACTGTGAGTTAATTTTTTTAGTGTGTTTACGT
Source organism: Junonia grisea (assembly GCA_018235645.1). Classification (NCBI taxonomy): domain Eukaryota; kingdom Metazoa; phylum Arthropoda; class Insecta; order Lepidoptera; family Nymphalidae; genus Junonia; species Junonia grisea. Next base: position 7,074 of record DVXP01001320.1, on the reverse strand, counting down.
GAGAGTTCAGTATTAAAATAGTTGAGATATAATGTAAAAGTAAAATTGACTTGATAATTCTGATTAAAATTATAGTTTAGACGTTTTCGTGTTATGGTCATATAATTGCGTGTGTTAAATTTCAATTTCAACTAAAGATAATCACAGTTTTCATGAACCGAGTAATAAAACGAGCATTTTGATGTTTTGATACATAAATTATAAGAGTTTGTTTTTAAGGTTTGATATTGTGACTTGTCTTTATTAATTCTAATTAAATAATTTCTATAAAATACTAATGCTATAAAACTTTAGGTGAAGCTATTTCGAAAAAAAAAAGTGGCTACGTTCATGAAGGTAACGGAAATAAAGAATGATATTACTATAATATAGATTAAAAATCATGAAATAATCACATGTTGATGTTAGAAACAAGAGTGTTACGAAATATGAGAGATTAAAGTTTTTTTTATTTGAAATACCAGTGACTTCAATTTTTTTTTTCCAAATGAATGATATGAGATGAAAATTCAAACTACAATTCCAAATAGTGATATGATAAAAATCAGTGTTTTTATTTAAAAGCAGCTAAAGGGTTAAAGAAGGGTTAAAGTTAACCATGAGCAAATTTTTATATCGTATATTCTTTATATACAGATGTTTAGTTTAAAGAATTCCATTTTCTCTTAACACTAATATCTTCTTTCTTCCAAAACTTTCAAGTATCGTCTAGTCGTTGATGCTTTCATTTCATGTATTATTAATTTATAATTTTTTGTAATGGACTCATAGTGACGCTTGTTTTTTAAAGGAATCTATATTATACTTACCTATTGCGGTTTATATCACGAGCATCGGCTCCAATGCCTCGATGGACTTAAAGAAAATTCCATAAAGAAATTCGCTATGAAAACGGTAATTTTCATTTAAAATTTCACGGTTTTAAGAAAATTATAAGTATTTGCAAATTAAATACTCAGTATTCTATTGGACAATATGAAAACAGAGTTATTAAAAAAAAAGTTAGAGCGAGCACTGAGGGATTCATGTGTAGTAATAAAGCGAACGAAAAACTTTCGTATACTGTCGACCAAAAATCTTATGACTGCTCCTCACTTTCGCGTTTCCCTGACGTTAAAAGAAGAAGTGCGTCAAAGTTCTACAATTTGCAATATTCGCGGAGATTTATACAGTAATCGATTGCTCGAAATTGTAGATGTGTTACATTTACGTTGGCGATGCAAGACTCCGATTTGTAGTGGGAAAATCATATTTCCTAAGGCTCTTAAGTCACGACGAAAAAAATGGCTCACACCTTCCTATGCATCTGCATCCGGGATTCGTGGCACAAAAAAAAACTACACAAATCGGGGAATAATGCGTGGGTAATTAATTGCTAAACAGCTCCATACTTTATATCCGCGAATCAATTGAGTTGTGGATGTCGTTCGGTTGGCGGAGGAAGCGTAGAGCGGACATTATGTTTTATAATCTGTATCGAAACACAAATCCAAAATAGTGATTTTTTTACGTTCGCGGTACCTTTTGTGTTTTATCTGACAGTACCAAGTAATGAGAGACGCGAAAAAATGTCCTAAGTATTCATACTCTATAGACGTAGAGCTTTATTGTTAAAAAAATATCCAGGTATGCAACATTTTGCTACAAAACAGCTATAGGCATTTTTATGTCCTTAACTTTTACAATATTGTATGACTTGATAACGGTAGCTTTAGCAATTAGTTCACTCTGTTGTAATATAATAATTGCATCCTGAAAACGATCTGCCAAACTATGTGCCAATATTATGTTATAAGTATCGAAAATTTATGAAACGATAATGTTTTTAAAATCGTGATTTGAGTTATTGCCAGGTTTAAAAAATGAATTTGATAAAATTCGTAATAAAAAATATTTAAATAAATAGATATTGTATGTTATTTTTAAAAGTTGAAGTCACTGTTTATTTCCATGTTTAAAAAAAGCATACGTAAAACTAATCTATTGTAAAGTTATGGTATTATATTCAACAGATGAGTGCACACAATAATAAATAATTTTAATATCGTGTTGTGGATTTAAACTTGACGAAACGTAAGATTTTATATAACTACCCACCGTTATTGTTCATTTCGTTAATCCTATTCATCTAGTCACTATTTATTATTTTTACTCGAATGGAAACCATTAAAAAATGACAGATAAAAAATAATAATGTGGAACGTAAAAGAAATGGATATGTTGTTTATATTTTTTAATTTCATACAAATACGGCTGTAATAACGTAAGTGTTGCATGTTCATGTGCCAATTTTTTTTTAAATATTTTTTTTTAAATATCGAAGTCTTAAAATCCTCATATACACGCTGTATTTAATGATAAAAATATTGTTATATTATAATGTGTTATTTATTGCTTATTAACTAATGTTATATAATTTGAAAGTTATGTAAAAATCCGTTTTCCATTTTTTTTTTCAGTAAGGATGTTAAAGAATGTGACAAAGTGCCAAAGTATTGTATGTTTATATTATAGAATCATTTTGTAAAGAGTTGTCTGTTAGTTGTTTCCTAGTATTGTAATTTTTTAATATTATCAGCTGTTATTTGACTTCGATATATTTTCTCATTGATGTGTCTCTGTATTGTACGTGAGTTTAATTATTTATTAGCGACGACTGAGACCGGTTTCCGTTAGTACCATTAAGCGACATCTCGGAAAAACTTCACTGCCACTAATTTAAAAATAAAAATATTGGAAACGATTATACTGGCGTTTTATTGCTAAGCTAAGTCCTTCGGAGTTGTTCCCGCGTTTTTACTTTAAACATAAATTATACATAGTATGCTAAATACGTCATAGAATTTTCAAAAAAGGTGGAGGTTCACAATTTGACGTGTAAATTTTAAAGCTGCGTTACCTCACGACTTCGTAATTTATAAACGGACTTTGTTTTTTTTTATCATCATAATGGCTACCCTCAAATTGTTCCCATTGAATTGTTAAATTCTTATCAAAATCGGTTCAACAGTTTAGTTTTTTTATCGTAATTATTAAAAAAGCATCGCATGTAGGTAAGTAAAATAAAGCTTATTTTCATTTTGAAGTTCCCACTTTTTTAAATGAAGAATTAAGGCTAACTAAGCAAGCGGGTCAACTAGGTAATGTTAATGATCTAAATGACCATCAAGCGGGCCTCATACACTTTTGCAACAGAAAAGATATAAAAGTGTCGAAAAAAATTACATTAAAAGTTTTTTCAGTATGTTACTTAATTTAGGATGATTCTATGAGAGTGTGGTACTTCTAGAGAATCTATGGCTGAGCTCACTCCTCATAAGAGTTATAACTAACGTGACCATTTTTTGTTAGACTAAATACGGGACTGTAAGAGACACACAAAAAATAATTTTCCTGGCCGAATATTCTTCGTGTCGTAATAGAAAGCTAAACAAAGGTCACTGATTACCTTACCGCTGTACTTCTGGTTGCCAAATCCCTTCGAAATACTAAGACATTATTGCATCCCGAAGACATGTTCGAGCCCGGGGACTGAACAGTCCCGTTAAACTCGTCTATCCTAACTATCCATTAAAGCCCCGACGTCTGGTCACAGTAGTTATAGCTTTGCATTAATATTTTAGTTTAATCATGCGCCAAATACGATCAGAAAATTGTGTTGTACTTATAATTTTTAAATAACTAGCTAGTACTACTTCAAATTTAAATATAATATTTTTAAAATAAAATAATTAAAATATAACTTAAATTTCGCGCCGAACCCGTCATAAGACACTGCTACCAACTTAAAGATTTGAATTGCTGCCATTGTTTATTTAATCTTATTATTTTATAGACAGATATATCTAAAATATTGCTTAAAATATCTATTAAATTTTAACTCATAATTTATGATTTATTTTGTCAGCTTTTGTGGTCGCAGTGGCTTTAGGTTTTTTATTGTAGATAATTAAAATAGAACAATATTGCGCATACCATACAATGATTTGTACACACAGTACAATACTTTTTATTTCATCTTCTTATTGTCATGTTGTATGTTCTGTTGTTGTCGTCATTTCTATTAGCATAAAAGTCAATTAGGGATTTGAAACTTTTAAAATTTTTACCAATCTGTTCATTGTTCATCTTTTCCGTAAGTGACGTTGTTAAAATATTTTAAGGAAAAACAGAATTTGAAGTTTTTGATAAAAAAAATAAAAGATCATTATCTTAAAAATATTACATTATGGTGATTAATTATAATTATTTCGTACCGCTGTCTAAGCTCACAATTGAATCGCGATATGTTTTATCTCATTTGGACACAAGAAAAGTTTTGCCGATCGTTGGACCCTGTAATATAAAGTTTAACAGGTAATTTAATCATTATTTTTATAATTTAAAGTATCTTTAGAAGATGCCCGTTATAATTGTTCATTAATTTATATAAAAGAACACTTCACAAATTTTCAATAAGCTACATTTTAAGCGAAGTAAGAAATATTTCTGCAGATACAATAATAAGATAAATGGAAATTTTTTAATACTTCGATTTAAGTTAATTTTTTAATTCCAATTTCTATCATTTATTATTTTTCTGAAATAAATAGGTACATTTAAAATTAGCGAGAGTGTCATTGGTAGGTATATATTTTTTTTGCTTTCGGAAAATTAATCGCATGAAAATATAAACGTTTTTAAATAATACGAATCTATGGCAAAATATATTTTATTTATACGCTTGTATCCAGTTTAATTAATCTTAGGTATGAGTCACTTGGATATTCCTAAGAATATATAATTGAGATACTAGATAGTACTGGACGCACACGCAGTGTGATAACCTTGTTTTTACCGCTAATAGTACAGTCATTTGGTATTTTTGTTTGGAAAGTTTTCCAGGAGTTTTGAAAATTGGTAATTTTATAGATTTTGACGTGCCGTTTATGAAATATTAAAAAAAAATCATAATCGTACATCAGGCCGTTTTGTGTTTGAATTAATATTAAAGAATGACGTCAACTATTGGTTTATACGACTGACCTATCTGATCTTTCATATCTAAGTTTGTCTCAAAATTGAAATTAATGGCTTTAAATTATTATGACACACTTATCTCATGTAGCGAATATATTGTTATTCAAATATATTAAAATTAAATCGTCATAAAAACACAACTCAAATATATATTATTCGGTATACTTATATGTATATGTATATTAATATACACATATCTACACATAAGTATGAATTAAAATTTTTTCTATACTTTTTTTTCCCCACAGAAAGACCTCTATATACCCAATTAGAATATTTCAGACACGAGTTATTTTGAATTTTAAAACCCTATTTGCCGGTTCCTAACATTTAATTTGATCTTATTTTGTCCAATTTGTATATCATAGCTAGGTATCTAAGTATACTGTGTAGTTCTACGTGCAATGTTTTTGAAAAAAAAATGCGTCTTATAAATATACGAGCTATAGAGACTATATGAAACAAACAAAAGAGTTCCAAAAAACATATTTATTACGAGATGGTATTGTTTCAGAGACTGGAGAGGACTAGCACGTCTAGTGAATGTTCCAAATGAATTAACGATTCAATTAAACACGTGTCATGACAAAACCAATAGGATTTTAGACATTTGGGAGGAATTCGATTTTGAATCGGCCATGGTTCATCGTCTTTTTGACTACCTGCACATATTGGACAGATTTGACGTATATGACGATTTAATAGCACTGGCTAAAGAACATAGGCTAGTAGTTAATTGTAACTGGTAGTTCAAATATTTTTTTGTCAGAATTATAGACTCATAGGTCATACAAACTTTCTCACCCTTTAATTTTTATTTCGCGTCAAATAGTTGCCTAGATAGGTATATCTCCCTCAAAGATTCAAAAATCAAAATCAAAAACAAGAGATATAAATGAATTTTTGCCAAATTTGGAATTATAATTTCGCAAAACTCAAGAAACATATGTTTCTTCAGATAATGCTCGGGGATTCTCAAAGATCAATAAGAATTTCATTTAAAAAAAAATTGTATTATTAATACACAAATAAATCATTAAATAACTACGAAGGAACTTCAAATCTTTCTATACAAGGTTCAGGCTGTTAACTCCTTGGACGAGTCAACATGAGTATCAAGAAAACCAAATATATTACATTTTCTAAAATACCTAAAATTTTAGCTAACCATCGAGCTCTGTATAGAATTGGCACGTTGTTATATTTTCTCATTTTTTTCTACCAAACAAGTACAGTATAAGGAAAATAATAAAGACAAGTGTAAACAGCATGAAGTTTTATATTTGTTGATAAATAAAAGGAAGTTTGAGTATTTAGTAGATGTTAAATATGAATTGCTTCAGTTAATAATACAATACAAAATCCAAGGAAAATAAGTTAAAAATCTAAACCAATGGTTTGTCAAGAATATTCATTCCTCGATTAGAGGTACCTTAACAATCGCTAGACCTCCTAAGAAAGTGGTACCACGAGAAGAAGAAGAACTTACGAAGACAGAAAATAATATTGAAACAGTTATACCCACTATACACATGATAATATTAAAATAGTAATACTATCTATATAATTAATATATATATAATTCTTGTAATGTAATTTATTTTATTTATGTGCTCTTCTGAAACAAATAATTTTATTTATATTTATTGAATATGGGACTATACTTTCTGTTAATAAAAAATTAATAACAGTGTGGCGTTTTATTTAAATTTCGAATTTACATTTAAGCATAAATATTGATATCATAAAAATAAAGTTATAAATACTTATTTTTAAATTTTAATATATAAGTACAAAACGCGATATACCTACTATATAAATGGATTACCTACTAATACATTCTCATAAAAATGAATCTCATAAAAATTAGATACAATCATTGCTTATTTAATTTTGGCGCCACTTTCGTGATAGTGTACATGACTACCAACCTTAAAATTTATACTGTGATTTGTATCGCCATATTTAATTATTTTATTTATTTGTAGAGGAAAGTCAGCATATTTGGGATACTTAAGGTAATGTGGAATACCTCGATATCTAGAAAAGTATAAA
>DVXP01001319.1:0-15452 GCA_018235645.1 Junonia grisea | reverse complement strand
ATATAGATAAACATCCAAGACCCAGGCCAATCAGGAAAAGATCGTTTTCCATCATGACCCGGCCGGGGATCGAACCCGGGGCCTCAACGTCGCAGGCAGGCGTGTTGACCGCTGCGCCACGGAGGTCGTCATTTTAGTTTACGCGTCTATAAATTTTTATTATAATACTAATAAAAAAAGATCAATTAAAATACTAAAATACTATACGCAGAGGTCGCAACTGGCGAAGCATCGTGTAACCTATTTCTATAAGAAATACTCAAATTAACAACCTTTTCTTAAAAGTCGGTTAAAAAAGGTTGAGAACCTCTGCACACGTCTTAAGAAGTGTGCAGCAGACAAGTCTATCTATCGGATATCCAAAACCGTAGTTTTTCAGCGGATTTATTTTGTATTTTTATTCGTGGAAACGTTTCCGTATTCCGCAACCGAGCTGAATGCATGTCGGCTGAAACTTTAAAATGTTTTCCGAAAAACTCCTAACTTCTGGTATCCTTTTAAATATTCCCACGATGCCGGAGTGAATGGTGAAAAATTGATTGTTGTACTACGAAATAAATAAACCTTTTACGGACTTTATTTTTGCTTGTGGATAGTTCAATTCAATACGTGTGTTATTTTTACCGGTCAGATTTTTAGATATTCTTGAATATTTTTGTGTTGTAACCTTATCATGATTACTCATTTGTTTTGAATATATGTTCATTACGAGAATGCCATTTAGTTTTTCAAATGCTGTAGGTAACTTATGTAATGTACATTGACTGTAATCAGGTAATTTACACACTTTCACATATTATATTTTTCACATATTATATTTTTCACATTTCATATAATTATTATTTTATCCTTATTATTTTCAAGCAACCTACGTATTTTACTTCTCTCGAGCTACATATGTGCATAAGGCAGCGCCAGTGGTGACTATTTAATACCAGACCGTTAGATAATTCGTTAATATCATTTCGTCGTTGTAAGAATTTTTTACCACTATCAAATCTCCAACTTTTTTCATTTAGATATTTTTTACACTATAAACGCCAGACTGAAAAATAAAATCAAAATGCTCTTTCATTTTATCATAAATTCCCATAAGGAACTTAAATAAAGTATTTCCATTCATTACTTTCCGGTCGCGTCACGGACTGTCATTGTGTCGGGTTCGACGTCAACGCCATTTTGAATGAGGGGGAGCCAATATTGATGGCGTATTGTAACCCCCCCACTGGATGCACTTTGTTCCTATCCCATGTTGCGATTTTGCTGACGTACTATATGTTTCTCTTTGAGCCCATCCAGCATTGATCTCTCGTCTGCCGAAAATCGCTCCCCAATATAATCAACCCGAACTAACGATCAGGGATCATTCCGAACTGGTCACGCCATTTACACCAACAATGAGTTATGTGCGTGTAGTTTGGCCATTATTACGTGGGTCATAAGGTTCATTAATGCGTGTCACCGAATCTTTGGAACAGCACAGGGCTATTATTTCGTGACTATTGAGAATAAGCTGTCGTAGGTGACGAATTGTAGGCTTTTCACTGTTCTATTGCAAATTGCACGGTTCTCGTTCAATGGATTCGTTCGATTTTCGTTCGCTCTTTGCCGGCGCTCAGGAAATGGGTATGCTTTTGTGAAATCGAATTTCTGATGGATCATTAACGAGCAACTGTCTACATGTCACGTTTTAATGATCGAGCATTTCAATATAATTATATGTATTTCATGTGTAATATAATTTATATATTATGTAAAAGGGGAAAGTCACTACGACTCATCGTTTTATCTCTTGAACTGGAACTCCCAGAACTTTACACATATATTCTTTCTATTGTATACTTTGAACTGCAATATAGTTTTAGCTAATATAGGAAAACGAAAAACATAAAGATTGATTACCAATACAGGTGACATGAATACAGGTCCATGGTATCGTTTATATGTTATTTAGCTTACTTGTATACAGGGTGTCCCAGAAAGTGTGGATCAAATCAAACAGGAATGAAGGGGAGGTCATTTGCCATCGCCTGACCCCAAAAGTTGTAATCCGATTTTTTGTAGTTTCAAAGTTATATCGATTTTTGTATTTTTTCGAAATCTTGCATAGAGTTCCACAGAAATGTTAATTAGAACAAAACTGTGACGGTTACAGACTTAATTTTTTTTTAGAAATCTTGGCAAATAACTTGTCTTTCCTTGAGTTCTGCTATTTTTTGGTTAGCGAACGCGTATCAAAAAATACAATAAGAAAAAGACTGAGTTTTCTGTTTTATATGAAAAGTTGTAAATTTTCAAATGAGTGCTACGGAAAATTATCATACCAAAAAAAAGTGACCACGTATCACAAAAACTTACTTATTTAATACAGAATCTTATGAGGTATTAATTATTTTGTTGTCATTATTAATTTAGAAGTTATAAGTATTTAAAGATACAAGGGGCGTATTTTTGGTTAATTCATACCCTTTAGTTTTTAAGCTTATGGAATAATTAAAGAACCTATTCAATCTTAAATTATTATGTCAGACCTATTTAGGTCCCCGAGCAGTTATAAGAACATAAAAACGTAAAAAAAATCAATAATTTTGCAAAAAGAAAATCCAACTTAACATACAACAACGAGGGCTAAAATCTTTAACACTTGTTAAAAACTGTAATTAACACCCATTTAATAATTTTTGAATTATGATTTTACCATGAATATAATGACCAAAAACATGGTCGAAAATCACGACCGGACACCACTAGTTTTAATTAAAAGGAGGAAACAATTTGCTACCAAAACTTAACCATTTTAACTCATTACACAACAAGGAACTCTTCCTTTGAGTCTCAAAGACTTGGATGCTGAAAAATTTACAAAATGTTACGAGTACGTAAATATACTTATATTGTAAAATTTTCGTTCAAAAAGTGAGACTAGTATTGAAGTTTTTTTACTTTTAACGATTTCCTTTCACAAAACGAAGAGCAATGACCGTCTGCTTCCAAGTGATCGTTGCCTTCTGCGTCAGGAGACTGGGATTCGATTTCCGCTCTTAGTATTGGTCCAATATTACTATTTTGACGTATAAAATTGCCTGTAGACGAAGTAAATATCTCCTTGACATTTGCAACGTGCCTGAAAGCATATTGAAATAGAGTTTATTAAAGTTTCAATGTTGGTGCCATAATATCTTTGACAACGGGTCCGGTTACTGAATGTATCTTTGACGGAAATGATTGCGAGTTTAGTAAACATTTGTCTTGCTAAATAAAACAGAATGACAATTGACATCTAATCTCCTGGATCGCAATCGCAACGATGAAATGAAACACGATCTTACTGTTAGAGATTTGCCCACTGAAAATTAATTAAAAAAATAATTTCTTAACTTTTATACTTTTAAAGACTTGCGTATATTATTCGCAGTGCTTATTTTTAATGTATTAAATAAACAATTGCTCTACGTTGTATAATTAAAAATATATTAAAAAAGGCCAACGTGCCAGCAGCAGTGTTAAGCGGTTATGAGACTTAATATAAGAGCTAAAGTTAATTACAAGCGGAGTTAACACCCTTGGGATCTTTTGTGTGGATAATGCGAAAATTGACTTTCTAACCAAAGTAAAGTTCTGCGGCCGAGTTCTTGTGGTTAATACTTTAGCACAAAGTGTTAAAACTAAAGTTGAAAATATTAATTAGCCTATTTTTTCTTCCTGAAAGGCTGCACCTGTTTTCTCAATTACTTTGAAAGAGTTTATCTTTAATTGAACCTACATATGTGTGACTTAATAACAGGTCATGTAGAAAAACGTTCTATTAGAGCATTTCCATCTAGCTTCGCTAATCTTCATGAGTAGCTACACAATTAAAAAATTATATGGTACTTAGGTACTAATACAGATTACATGGATACATAGATGAAATGAAAACGTATAAAATAATATACAGGAAGATTTAGTCGATAAATCTATGTAGGATTTCGCTATGTCTAGTTTAGTTTCCTTTGACATAGTTGGCAGTAACAGGCACAAACTTTGTAGCCACGGAGAAATTGTAGAATTAACACGTGAAACATTTTGATAGGGGAAGACGGCATTGTGTATTAAAATGAAACAAATGTATGATAAGGCGTGATAAGGACAATGTTCGACAGTAACAAAAAGAAGCTTGCGGGTACCATGATATATATCGTTAAACAAAGCCTTATAAAACTAACTGACAATTGCAGAATCATGGCCAGAAATTGCATACAGAAAAATTATTTTGATTAATTACGTCGATTATGTTCGCATGCTTTGGTCTCATTGTACATATAAATATGTATGATAAATATTATACTATAAATTGTATTTAATTATTTAAAGATTGGTAATATATACTTAAAACAAAAATGTAAAGACATTATTTTTTATTGGTATTTGAATGATAATAATATCAAAATAATGACACAATATTAAATCACGCCTGGTTGATTTAATTTCCAAATATAAAATACATTAAAATACAAGATTTCTTGTTACAAATTGTACTTTGTAAAATAAAATATAATATTTATTAATGTTTGAAAAGTAAAAATATAGGTATAAAATATAAGCTCCGCAGCTGCCTTCCGCCGAGTAAAACGAAACTCAAATAAAGGGTTTTATTTTCAGGATTATTTTACGCTTCAATTTCTTGATTTTTGTACGGAACGAATTCGGTGACGAGAAAAAAGCTTTACTTACATTTTATGTCATGCAACCACTGTTTTGTCTCTGTTTTACCATATTTTTTTATTTTAAAATAATAGAAAATGTCCAAATTATTAGATAGGTATATTAGATTTATCTACTTGTAAAATTGTTTTACAGAGAGAAAAACGATAAGTAAAAAAAAAGTCTTATAATTGAATTTAATAAATATGAAAAGGATTTTTACCTTATCTTGGAATTGTAAGATATTTCAAAAGAAATCTTACTCGACCTTCATTGGCATCATTTCAATAATTAGGGTCGATTCTTTCTTTCGCTTGGGGGAGATAGTGGCAGGGTCAGAAATATGCGAAAAAGGTGTTCAGATTTAATCAAAATTCATGGTTTTGGCATTATAAATTCATATATTTTAAGATGTATAAATTATAATGTATTTTTTAGATTTTTTTTCGACCTCTACATGTTTATATTTATAAAGTCAGTCCAGCTGCCATAACAAATGAACTCGTAACAAAGACCGCTAAAAATATTGGAAATTCTTATATAATCTTACTTCCCTGAAAATATTTAATATTTTTATATTTTCAATAAAAAAAAAAATAATATAGCCTAATTAATTTATTTGTCTACTTCAAAGATATTAGTTACATCAACGCGTGTTATTTATTTCATCAACGTCTATGGCATCCGGATATTATTATCAAATAGAATAAATATTAATTATTTATCAATTGATACTTTGCTTGGTGTTCGAGCTTTTCATTATTATTTTTATTATATTTTATATCGTATCTACTAAATACGGTAAATATTTCTTTTATAACATTTTATTAATAAAGACTCACTTCATTCCTAATTTTCAAAATTTCATCTCTTAAGAAGTAAAAAAGGATATAAAAATTTAATATACTTTAGTGATATCACCGACAACTACTTATTTATGAATAATAACAATGTGATACATAAGCACTCTGCTTTATATATTTACAGCGTGATTCAACAGATTATTCTAACAAAACAACTTCATAGTAATCAATCACTGCCTTTTGGAGTATTTCTTACATCGTTTCTTATGTCAGAGAACATGCGTATCATAGAAATATATTGAACTAATGTAACGATGTTTTTCATCACCGGTATGAGATGAGTATTAAACGCAAAGGCTTTTGAAAAATCAATGATGCTGGGTAGCACCAGCAGATCCTACAACCATAATTTAAGATTCTTGCGTCGCCCATCGGGGTATCTACTTAGACTATAGATACTTATACGTAATATTCAATATTTTAATAATAACAATCATTTGATGTAAATTGATGTTTTTTTCCCAAAAACTATTGCTAAAGATAAAATTAGATTTTTTCTTATGTAATTAAATTTTTCTTTCATCTGACTCAAAAAATATTATTCACATTAATAATTTTGTAATCCTTTTTCCCGACTGTTATTGAAAGTTATTACATACTTGTGTATGACTTACATAATTTTAATACCAAAAATATTTTGTATTTTCAACTATTGCCGTGATATAAATCGTAGTAGCAGAAAACGACAATTAGTTTGGTCAGTTATTACAGCGATGAATCACGGGCTGCTTTCAAAGATTGCGCTTCTCATAAATTGTCTCTGTTATCTTTACACTCCTATCTATTTTCCAAAACTGAAAATCCGTCCGTAACTGAATATCCGTACCTTTGAAAACGTTGGAGTTTTACTTGAAAATTGTTACGCTGTTATCGTTTCAAAACTTAGCTCGGGTATACAAAGCATACCTTTCCAATATGTGTATCCTTTCAGAACTTGAAGAATCAGATCATGACGACGAACCTCTGGGTGGAGCAGTCGTGGTACGACTACAAGCTCCGCTGGGAGCCGCGGGAGTACGGCGGCGTGCACATGCTGCATGTGCCCTCCGACCACATATGGCGACCCGACATCGTGCTCTACAACAAGTGAGGAAAAACACCTGTATAACTGACAACTAAAATATCATCTAAATTTCAAATTTAATCCCTGGCGATGGAAAAGCGATCGGTGCGAGTAATTCAATCCTATTCGTGATGCCAAAAATTGTGATCACATATGAGGTTTTTTATTTGTTGAGCGAAAATATTACCTGCACATAAATTGCTTTTTGAAAAGGTACATTGTACAAGTTCTTCATTGATTTTATTAGAATGTAGAATTATTATAATATGCGTATAAATTATTAGGTAATTACATGAAGGTAACTATTTCAATTAGATTTAATTTATGGATGGATTATTGGCTATAGCGAAGCGTGTGATGGAGACTGCTTAATGTCCCGGAATTAATCACGACGTACGTAATTTTGGGACAAATTACGTCAATCTTTACTTAGACATTTGCTAAGCCATAAAATCAGTTAATGTTAAACTATCAATGGTGAGAGTAGACGGCGAAAACATCAAACACATAGTGAATAGTCTTAATGAAAACAAATTATAAAGACTATTACTTCCGTGGTCTAAAAATTTTTAGTTTCAAAATTTTTGATAACAAAGAAAACTAAAAAAAAGTATGAAGTAGGGTGTCGCGAAGCTGTTTAGTATTCATCGCCCGACTCCGCCGCATCGCTTCTCCATACGCTATTAAAACTGTATTGTGCTCCCCACTCTACACTAAACTTTTGTTCTTTTTGCTTATAACTTATATTTTGTACTAAAAGTAACAGAAAAAAACTTTTCGTTCTCGTACTTATATTTTTGTTCGTAGCATAATATTTATGTGTAACTCATCAAACTAAATAGAGGTCTAAAGTAAAGCTTATTACACTCATCATAAATTCACTTCTTAGCAATAATAGCTGAAACTAAACACGAAATAAATAACTAATGTTAAATATACACACATAAACATCACTCGCTTATATATAGGTGTGTTAGAGCCCTCATAGTTCTCGTTATCCGTGCTTGAATGCGTTATTGATCGTTGTGCCATTAGATAGATACGTCACTTTGTTAGGCCCGCAGCCTCGTCGATGTTGCAAAGCAAAGCTCAGGAAAATGCTTTAAATGTGTTCATTAATTAATTAAGAAATCCACGCTAATAATTACCACTGACTCGTTAATAATTTGGAATGTAATTTAATATCTGTTTTAATTATCTTTTTTCAAATGTCATATTATGAAAACTGCCACTGTTACATTATGAATTACTATTCAGTTACTTATAGTTTGTTTAACAAAAATAATTTTGTTAATTGATACCAAAACCACACTGAAATCCAGAAGTATAAGCCGTTAGAAACTCGTTATAAGATAAAAGTTTTCAATCTTAACTAATTCGGAGAAGTTTATTACTTTGGGAGCGATTTCTCTCGTAACATTGAACAATATAATGAATTTAGAGTCTGTTTCTAACATAAGTAATTGAAAATTAATTTCAATATGACGTAGTACTCTTTGTATGTATAACATTATGATTTGTATGGAATATGTAGTAACAGCCATTATATTAGTCGCCAGTCGTAAATTATAAACGCGTGGTAACGCAGTCATTTACGCTTATTAAATATTTAGTGCCATGAAAATCATAATAGTCCTGTTAATTTCATACGCATTAGTGAAATTGGTAAATTTGAATTCAAATGTAATATGCTGCACAATTATCTACTTAAAGTTAATTAATATTCGTTTATTTTTAGGTGAAAAGTGATACAACATTTACAGATGGTCTTAATTTAATTTTCGATAAAGTTAAGTCTGGAATCAGTAAACTAATAAGTGACGTAAAAGGTGATTTGGACGACGTTTTAAATCGTACCTTAACTGCTGTGGATGTGTTGCTACAAGCTAACGATAGATGAGAGGTTATTGCTTTAATTTCATGGTAAATAATAGAACATCGGTATTAAATCGTTTTATTTATTTCATTTCTTAACAATATTAATGATGGATTATTCCAGTGGACGTTCATTACAAATAATTTTCAGGAGGCACACGATTAGTCTTGTGTGCCAGCTTGAAGAGCCGGACTTTGATAAATGACCCGGCGCACCCGAGACTCATTTCCGGCTCTCCGTTCTTAACTCACGCTGGCTCTTTCAATTGTTAACCTTTTTCCCTAATCCTTCAAAATTTTTCCAAATTGCTCTCCCTTTCTTTACAATGTAGCACACCAAGTCAAAATTATTCAAGTATTTAAGATTTCTCGTGTATTTTGAGTCAATAGAATATCGTTCAAATTCAATTTCAAATCTTTCAAAAATCGAGTTTGCGTTTAATGTATCCAAAAGTACACACAATTAACCTTTTTGTTTTATAAAAGAACGCAATGTAAAGCAGATTTATGAATCAAATTCATTCTATACATCGAAACATTGTAAACATTTGAATAAAACAACACTTGAACACACAGGGCCTGAATACGAAGTTAACACAAATGTATTATAAAAAAACACTCTACTTTGTAATTATTTTACGTGTAGGTTCAATATACATTCTTTTGAACAACTAAGACTGAACTCGTAAACATCAACCGTCGACGCAACAGATGAACACACTATCGCGAAGTGAAGGGCAGACGGGCCCGTGCCGGTTTGTAATGTGCGTTAATATTGCAGTGCCGACGGCAACTTCGAGGTAACGTTGGCGACCAAGGCAACCATCTATCACCAAGGGCTGGTCGAATGGAAACCGCCCGCTATTTACAAGTCTTCCTGCGAAATAGATGTGGAATATTTTCCCTTCGACGAGCAAACATGCGTTCTTAAGTTCGGTAGCTGGACGTACGACGGATTCAAGGTAAATTACCGGGTCTCTCCCACCGCTATGGCTGACCGTTCTGTTTGTCCGCAGCGCCGACGGAAACTACGAGGTGACGCTGATGACAAAGGCTACGGTGTACCACAATGGCATGGTGGTGTGGCAGCCGCCCGCAGTCTATAAGTCCTCCTGCTCTATCGACGTCGAGTTCTTTCCTTACGACGTGCAAACCTGTGTGCTTAAGTTAGGCAGCTGGACGTATGACGGCTTCAAGGTGACGCCCCGCTGTACGCCGCTTGGCGCCGCGCGCGCGGGCTGTAGCGTAGGGCCCGCCGCTCCGGCCCGTGTCCATGCAGTAGCTTGTTGGCTCGAACGTTTTTTCGTCGTGTAATTAATATTACTATTCTGTCTGTGTGGTATGTTAATAATGTTAAATACATTGACTATTCGCGACGGCGCCAGTGCGAAGGGCGACGAGCGAGCGACGTAATCCGCCGCCCGCTAGCCGCCTGGAACACTCGCCTTAGCTCTAACAAGTTGCAAGTTTACATAACTATTGCGATGGTGATGTTTTTAAGTATGTGGAGTAGCAGTATCTCAACGTGCGTGTCCACGAATGCTCCAGAATATCCTCGATCGGTTCCACTTAGTTCGATCGGCCTTCCTCGCTCGACACGGAAAGGTATAAAATTTTAAATGTCAGGTGATATGGGATGCAACGTCACTCTACTCGATCCTTATCCAAATTTCCTACATTTACCGAATCATTCCACTCTATGAGTTTTTTTATTTTATTTTTATAATGGTTTAAAATTTGAAGTCCGTAGCGTGGAATGGTTTCATCCCGTTAATTTCGTCCAGCTGGCTCCGCTCGCGCCTACACACTTTCTGAAACACAAACAGCTAACACAAGTGCTTGCTGCATGCCTCCTCTGTGTTACACGGTGCACACACTGCATGTCTCCGGCTTCGCTCCGAACCAATTGCATTCCCGATCACACGGCCGAGAGCCGCAAACCGTGACCACGTCTCTTACACAGCTTTACACTTAAACTACACGCGGACTACTCGAGCACAACACGTTCCGAAAAAAAGATATTCTTTACATCTTGGTTCGTTGTATTTTGGAGCATTACCGGTCATCTTTTGCATATTTTATACCTTTCCCTATTAGCGACTTTTAGTGGCTGTAAGAATTCGGTGTCGCTGGTCATTGCATGAAGCCATCATCATTACAAAACTAAAACATAATAAAACGATACACAATAAAAGAATAGATGTCAACATTAGAGCGATCGTCTCGTCGATTGAATGTGGAGGGGAAGACGGCGTTCAGTCGGCGACGACGATCCTGCATGCACTCGCTACACAGAAACGAAGCTCGTGCCTTCTCGCAACAGCGCCCGTGCTTAGTCCATAGTCTGCATCGCGTGTTACTGATTTGTGTTAGTGGTTAGCTGCTGGGCGCTGTCGCGATGAGCGTGCAGCGTATGGATAGTCGCGCGGCTTCGCCTCCCGCGACACACACGCGACTACCGCCGTTCCCGCGCGACACACACATGCGCGGCGGAGCCGGTGCTTCCGTTGTCCTTGTTTTTTGACGAGTCACACTGAATGGAGAACGCCCTGGTAGCGATTATAACACTAATATTACACAGAAATATAATGAAATAGGGGTCCGCCTCCATTACTGCTCGTTAAAAACTCAAAGCTCAAAATTGATCTAGGTGTTGTGTTTCGCGTTGTTACTATTTCGCATGATTCGACATCTTGTTACTCAGTGTTGTTCTAAACAAACGAACTAAAAGCGATTTCATACAGGTACTTGGCACACTTTGTGGTAAGATTTCAGTACTAATTATCTCGAAAGGCGTCAAAGAAGGAAGTCGATGTCTGAACTGTTGTTACAGATTACTAATTAACTTTTAATTTTTAGGTTCCTACACATTGTGTGACAGGGCGCATGTATCTGATAAATAAAGCAAGTAAATAATTAAAAGTGAAATTAAATCATCTAAACTAAAAAATAAACTTAAATAAGATACTATTAAATTTGTTTACGCTTGAGTAAAAATAGAAAAAAAAAGAAAGAAGCTTGTCAAAAAACCGTTGATATTTCCCAAAACAGATACAGCCTTAATTCAAAAAATTATATAACTATTCGTAATTCTATTCTTGCTCCTCGTAAACATTAAATAATGACATTGTATTTTAAAAGCTGATTATAATAAAAACTATTGAAAATTATGCCAGATAGCTAATACATGTCAGTATATTTGTTGTGTTATTGTATTAAGTGTTTTAAATATGCTTAGAATATTGTTTCTAATTCTAATAGATAATTTACATAAATTGTTGCAAAAATTTTCTCATTTAATATTAACAAAAAAGTATAATTCACAAATTATATTGTAATACAAAAAGAACAATTACGATTATTATATTATTACCTAAATATTAAAATATTTCAAAATTTCTCAAAAATGGATTCTCAAATGCTTCTAACAGTAGTAAATACAGTGATTTCGGAATGAGTGCGTATGCGCAGGTCGACTTGCGGCACATGGACGAGGCGGCCGGCAGCAACGTGGTCTCCGTGGGCGTGGACCTCTCGGAGTTCTACATGTCCGTGGAGTGGGATATATTGGAGGTCCCCGCTGTGAGGTTTGTAGCGTTATAACATACTACTTTATATATGTTACCCGCTATCAGTAAAAATAGTTTTGCCTATTTAAGACTAGTTTTTGTTATATATAATTTTTGTTATAGTACATTTTGCTATGGTAGAAAGATGTTTAGTAAAAACCCCATTATAAAAAGTTTTTTAGGGTGGTTAAAATTTTAATAATAATGTAGGCATAAGAAAATATAATAGTGGAAGTGTTGTTGTTAATGTTGTTGTTTTTGTAAATGGTGTCTTCGTTGATATTGTCGCTGTTTTCTGATGGTAACATACATATATAAAACTAGTGGCCCGGTACGTGCTTTACTACGTATAAATGATCCAAAATTTATTGAATTCATTTATAAAAAAAATGTGGTAAACGAAGAACCACCAATTTTGCTCAAACTTGACGCAAACCATTTACTTAATTGTCCAAACAAAGCCTTTGGTTGGGAAAGGTGACCCTTCTTGAGTTATAAAATTACTATGAGTTATAAATTGATTTATATTTACGAATATATGTACAATTGAGGCCGTGAGAGCAACTGCAACTTAACCAACATTTTTACAAAATTGAGTCAATGGTGTTTTTTGCATTTCAAATATTTTGTTTTGCCAAAACTGTTTAACAATAATATCAAATATCAAATCAAGACACATATGATTCGATATTGTGCCATAATATCGAATCAATAGCAGACTGCTTCATACGGATAGATATAACCTACTAACTTTAATATTTAATATACCCTATGTTCATCGAATTGCCTTCCCAATAGTTAAAGAATTTTTCAAATTAATCAAGACAAAAGTGAAAGTTTTGGTGCCTAATCAATTTAAACGCACAAACAATCAAATTTTTCCTCTTTATATTATTGGTATAGGTGAAAATGGCGAAACGATTATTTCATTACGACTTTTTATAAAAATTTGACGGGAAGAACAATTTCAATATTGTATAATAGGTATCTATAAATTTCACCTCGATATATAGACTGTTATTATTTTTACAGCGAGCGTTCTCGTTTAGAACGAGCGTTGATTCAGAAATAAAGTACATGAAGAAATATTTACATACATAAAAGTATCGCAGAATATGTTAATTTGTTGATCATTAATCACCATCCCACTGAGAAGTTTATGGTTCCTTAATGTGTAAATAATTATTTTCCTTAGCTGTTTGAAATATGTAGGCAGGCTTAGTTTAATATGTAACATTTTGGATTAAAAATTAATATTTTCTTATCGTAAATTATATCAGATAATGAACGACAAGGTAACGACTGTCATTAATATTTCAATCTCTGTAACATAAAAAATAAGAAAAGCGCGGAAAATTAGAATATAAATTAAAACTCATTGTAATAAGCAGATTCATAAACAAAAACAATATCTTACAATATTTCAACGTTGAGGTTAATATTTACCACAAACTGATACTAAAAGCGTAAAAGCTTTGAAAGAAACAAAAAGAAAGTAATGAAAAGTTGCTGAGCGTGGTTCACTGTTACTACATTGTTGGAGGACCCGCACTACTTTTTATTATTTTCTATTTTCTTATATAATACAATTTATACAACTATAGCTATGTAAGTATATAGCAAACAATAATAAAATGTTTTCTTACAAAAATAAACATTTGGAGGATACCTAAAGGACAAAGTCTCTACATTATATTTTTTATGACTGAAAGAAAACGTATTAGTAATACAAAAACTTTTATCATACAAACTAAATTTACTAAATCTATAGGCACAAGAAAATCGGAGAAAAGAAAAAACGTCGAGCATTGAACGATGAACGTGACCGAATTCAAAGTTTTTATTACCATACCTGAAGCTGGCCCGGGTCTCTTATAACTTACCTTGTTTTTTCTTTTCCTTAAAATGTGACGAAATTTATCTGGACGAAATTTTTTAAAGAATTTCCTAATGGGATTAACGGACATAAATTTTTCGTAACATTATGCAAAAAAGTACGTAAAATCTTATGAACAAGATCTATTTCATCTTATTAAAAATACCCTTCGCACCATATTTTCATATTAATGAAAAACATCTTTTCCACTTTTTGAAATGAGAAAACTCACGACGTAAATGAGATTAGATTTTATCTTGTTCTGAAAAAAATGGCAAAAATGTTGAAGAAGCGACAACGAAAAAGATGTATAACGAAAGACGTACTTACATCACAAATCGTGACAATCATTTAACAATACAGGGCTCAAGTATTACGTAACGCAGTTTGGGGGGAGTGAAGGGTCTTGAAAAACGTTACGGTGCGTTATGGGGCTGGGACGGGGGTATTACAACAACGCGTTACGTAACAACATAATTGTGATTTTTAGATGAAAATGGTGTCGAAAATTATTTTAGTGACCATTTTCACCTAAAATATTTTGGTAAAATTTTACGTAACAACTAGGGGGAGGGGTACAGAAAAACGTTACGGTGCTTTACAAGTGAGGGAGGGAGGTCCAAAATCTTCAAAAATTGCGTTACATAGTACTTGAACGACCCCTTATTTCGATCTATTATTATTATAGATTACAAATATTTGATGGGCAAAAAATGATGTCAGGACACAGCATGATAAAACTGAAAAACATGATTAATCATAATGTCTATAATTTTTTATTTTGCCCATCTAAACTTTCTAATATAATTCATCATCATATACAGAATCAGGCTTCTGTATGACAAAATGGAAACGCAAGCAAGCTCGTTATGCGTAATCGTAACTTGCTAGTAATTACCGGATTACACACTAATATGCGTTTTGATTTGTTAAACGGTATCTGGTCAGTCCTAATGAGATTATGCATCAAAGCGTAGTCCCACTAGTAGATATAAAATTACATTTCTAAACTGTAAAGAAAAATTACAACAATTAATTTGGAATTGCATTCCTTCTTTTCCTTTGTATTCCTATTCTAATCCTATTACTTTTTAGTAGTATTTGGTATTTAATTTTGCCTGGAAAATTTTAAAAACAAAAATTCTTGGGCATCTACCTCTACAATATTACAAATTTCCAAAACTCCCGAAAAAACCCTCCAGATAGACGACAGTGTTGGCACAGTGGCCACTGCAACTGACTGAAGCGCTAACTGTCGCGGGTTCGATCCCCGCTTATGACAGACAATTTTGGCTTTATAGAGGTCTAATGTGTTTTGGCGTTTGTGTTTGATGTGTGTGTTTTCAGACCCCGACATAGGATCCAATGACTTCTAATTTTTCCTAGCATTTTCCCGGACTTAGCCAAGGTCTGCTTTATTCTAGCCCAAGTTTTGACAGGTTACTCATTTTTACGCAGAGCGATTGCCGTCTGACCTCCACAACCCAGAGGGCAAGCCAGTAACCATTTAGACTAGAATATTA
>DVXP01001318.1:0-15461 GCA_018235645.1 Junonia grisea | reverse complement strand
GTATTTTTAAGTCTCACGTGTTTTTTGTGTTTTTCTTTAATGTGTGCAATAAAGACTTTTATTATTATTATTATTATCGCTTTGAGTGTTACAACTGTGGTAAAAGGAGGCATTTTGCCAAAGAATGTCGGGCTCCACGAAAATTTACTAGAAAGCCTAATAACAATATGATGGCATTTAATATTGAAGAAAAGATAGAATTAAATGATGAGAATATTTGGATATTGGACAGCGGTGCTTCAGCTCATATAACTTACAAAAGAAACATATTTACACATTTAGAAGAATGTACACAGAAATCTTTGACTCTCGGTAATGAACACATGGTTGAAGTGTGTGGAATTGGAAAAATAATAATTGAAAGATTTGTCAATGGACAATGGCACTCAGGAATATTAAATAATGTACTATATGTTCCAAGTTTAAAGAGAAATTTGTTTTCTGAAGGTGTTATAATGCGTCAAGGTTATTCACTTATCAAGAAGGGAAATAGTGCATTAATTTATTTGGACAAACAAGTGGTGATGACTGCAAATATCAAAACAAACAATCTGTACGAGTTGAATATTAAAACTGTGGTTCATGAAAAATGTAATTTAGTACAAGAAAACATTGACATCAGAAGGTGGCATGAAAGGCTAGGTCACATAAACATTAAAGAAATTAAAAACATGAATACAAGCAATATTGTTGAAGGTTTGAAAATAAAAGGTGATACAGAAGACAATTACACCTGTGAAGCATGTGCATATGGTAAACAACATCGTCTTCCTTTTCTAAAATCTTCAAGAAGTGAAGTACAGCCCGGTGATCTGGTGTACAGTGATGTGTGTGGCCCACTGAGTCACCCTTCAGTACAAGGTATGCGCTATTTTGTATTATTTAAAGATGCCAAGACAAGTTATAGACATGTGTATTTTATGAGAAATAAAAGTGATGTATTATATTATTTTAAAATTTATAATGCTATGATCAAGAACAAATATATGCACAGTGTAAAAATTTTACATTCTGATAATGGAAAAGAATATGTCAATACTGCGTTTAAGGAATATATTGAAAAAGAAGGCATAATTCATGAGTTTACAGCACCCTATACTCCTGAACAAAACGGGCGTGCAGAGAGGGAGTTTCGAACCATTGTTGAGAGTGCTCGCTCTATGTTATATGCTAGAGATGTACCACTGTACTTATGGGCTGAAGCAGTTAATACAGCTGTGTATTTACTCAACAGGACCTCATCAAGTCAGTCTCCCAACAAGACACCGTTTGAATCATGGACTGGTGCTAAACCTCAGATGAGTCATGTACGGGTGTTTGGAAGTGAAGGATATGTACATACCCCAGATCAGCTGAGAAAGAAATTAGACAGAAAAAGTGAAAAGATGATTCTGGTAGGATATGAGAACAATAATTATAGAATGTTTAATATAAAGAACAAACAAATAAAAATATCTAGAAATGTAATTTTTGATGAGGATAAAGCTCCAGAAATAAGAAGAAATATATCAAAAATTCTGCTAGATGAAGACTTTACTGAGGATAATGATACGAATGAAGATATACAAGAAGATAATGAAAATATTAATGATATTTCATCGTCAGAAGGTACACTTGAGAGTTTGCAAAGCTGTCAGGAGAATGATGACCCCAGCTACGAACCTTCTCGAGATATAGAAGACTTTGAAGAGAGATATATAAATCTAAGACCTAGACATAACAGAAATTATGAAGCGAATTTTGTGGAATTTACAGTGCCATCTACATATAAAGACGCAATGCGGGATCCTCAAAAGGATAAGTGGATTAAAGCGGTAAATGAGGAACTTGGAGCACATGAAGACAATAAGACCTGGACATTGGTAAAAAGAACAAATCAAAGAACTATCACAACTAAATGGGTTTTTGCTGTAAAAAGAGATGAAAATGGAGAGATTACAAGATACAAAGCTCGTTTATGTGCCCATGGGTTCAGGCAGGTGAAAGGAATTGATTACGATGAAATATTTTCACCGACGATAAGGTATGATTCCATTAGAATTATTCTTTCTCTCGCAGCTAAGTATAATTATACAATCAAACAGTTTGATGTTAAAACTGCCTTTTTAAATGGGGATCTGGATGAGGAAATATATTTGGACGTTCCAGAAGGAGTGTCTGTGAGTAAAGGTTATGTTTTAAAATTGAATAAAGCTCTCTATGGCCTTAAGCAAGCGTCCAGATGTTGGAATAAAAAATTTACAAATTTTCTTAAAGTTTCATAAAGTCTCAGGCAGACAATTGTATTTATATGGGAGAATTTAATGGTATCAAACTTTTCTTACTAATTTTTGTAGATGATTGTCTAGTAGTTTCTCCAAATAAAGAATTGACTGAACAAATTATAATGTATTTAAAACAGGCTTTTAAAATTAAAGAATTGAATTTAACTTATTTTGTTGGTATCCAAATAGTAAAAAAGAGTAATTACATTTTAATTCATCAAAGAAATTATATTGAACAAATAATAAAAAGGTTTAACATGAATGATGCTAACCCTATAAAAACTCCGTCTGATGTAAATGTAACAATATCAAATAATATGGATGAAGAAATTGTCAACTTTCCTTATAGAGAACTGTTAGGTTCACTGTTGTTTTTATGTTCTGTTTCACGGCCAGATATTAGTTTTATAGTAAATGTATTAAGTAGATATGTAAACTGTCCTAAAAGGCAACATGTAAATGCCGCTAAACGTATTGTAAGATATTTGATTGACACCAAAGATTTATGTATTGTTTATGGAGAGAGCAACAGTCTTACAGGATACTCTGATTCAGATTTCGCAAGTGATGTAGATACTAGAAAATCTACCACTGGATATATATTTTTGTTAAATGGAGGACCAATCACATGGTCTAGTCAGAAGCAGAAAACTATTGCTCTCTCTACAACGGAAGCAGAATTTGTGGCTGCTAGCGAATCTGCAAAAGAAATTTTATGGTTAAAGCAAATATTATCTGATTTAGGGGAACCAAATGATTGTATAACTCTATATGTAGATAACCAAAGCGCAATTAAATTGATTAATAACCCAGTATATCATAAACGGACGAAACACATAGATGTCAAGTATAATTTTATAAGAGAGAAAGTAGAAGTAGGTATAATAAAAATTAAATATATCTCCAGTTCCAATCAATTAGCTGATATCTTAACAAAATCATTACCAACTCAGACATTCATATTTTTAAGAAACCATTTGTTTTCTGATATAAACAGTTTTTCTAGCTTAATAGATGGTGATATGTGAAAATAAAATTATAGAGAGGGTGTTGAGTAAATAATTTTATTTTACATATCAAAATAATATTTAGTTATAGAGCAGATAATTTGGTATTGTATTGTCTATTTTTTAGTTATCTATGTTATTATTTTTTTTAGTCTATGTCTGCTCTCTTCAATACTCTGTGTCTTATGGTATCTAATAAAGTTAGTGTGCGATTCAGAAAATCTCGATTTCATTGAAATTCCATATAAACCCATATACTTAATAGTCCTATACATATCTAATAACCAGATGTCCGAAAAGTAAAATTCGTCAATTCCTAGGATATCTAAGACTTAGTTATGTCGACTTAGACACCGATTCCACGCCTTAAGAACAAGTGCGACCTTTCTACATCGAAATGATTTGTCCAATTTATTTCATTTCTTTGTCCACAGTTAACCCTAGATGCATCGTTATTTTCATCCAAGTACGTGACCATGCATCCCTACCGTGCTAGTGAGGTAGGGTAGCTTCACACCGATACAGATCACGACGTGATTATTGACAGCTGAGGGGCTGGTGTAGCTATAAATGTTGAAAGCGAGATGAGGCGACAATTACTACATCAAAAGGAATTATATTTTTTTGGAGGTAATCCTTACTTATATTACATTGGACAACAAAATTGCAACTTTTGTCTGATGAATGAATTTTATCACATGATGTTTACTAATTAGCTTATAAATATAAATGGAAAAGTTCATTGTTTCGTTTGCACACAGTAACTACTGAACTGATTGCCATGAAACGTTGCAGGTATGTAGATAGACTTCCAAATTAAATAGGATTTTTTAAATCCAGAAAAAATGTGCTGTTACATTGGGAACCGTGTTTTCTTTTTTACTCCTTTTGCTTTGCCGTAGTCGGGTAAAAATAGATAGAGGTAAATATGCATTTGTATGTTTATATAATCCTAAGTATACTGTTATTTAAAACCCCTTAAGATACTCGTTATTACAAGATGATTTTCGTCACAGTAGTAACTTAACATAGCACAGTAAAACGACGCGACGTGGTAGAGAATACTCGTGGTTTTGCGGTTGTGGACTCAAACACTGCCTAAATACAGTCAGCTAGTTACTCTTAGTTATTGTTACAAGCTGTGAAGCTGGTTAACCAAACTGGTTAGAATGGTATACCCCTTAAAATTTTAAAGGTAAAGTACCTTAGAGTACCTTAGGTAAAGAAGAAATTAACTTTTAAAATTTTTTCGCTAATTTCGCATATTCGCCACGCTTATGTTGGCGTCATTTCACTTCCGAAACATAAAACACAATTAGGCAAAACTAATAACACCCCGAATATTTATACCTCTAATGATACGTTAATAATATCTACTTCAGATAAACGTCAAAAAGGCGTTATTCAAAGCATTAAGACTGACCAGCATACTAGATCGATTTTCGAAATATTGCCATTTAATAGGTACTCACAGATTTTTAAGCATTTCACTGCACATTTTAGAAACGCATTCCCCGAGAATACCTAAGTGCAAGTTTACTAACGGGGCACCAATTACTAAGCAATTTCAAATTGCAATACCTGTTAAATATGCCATCAAAAAAATAAATAAAAATATTTCATACGACAAACTCAATTTAGAGACATGAAACTAAATTCGACTCAAAAATTCAAGTCACCGATCCGATAAATAAGCAAATAAAACTCCACAAACGAAGTGGGCCCGGGGAAATATTACGATCACGTTTATGAATGTCGGGCGATCTAATTCAAGTTGTCGGTGGAGCTGGGATCATTTCCCTGGACGGTTTTCCCTTTTTATTTTATGGACTTTCATAACTGTCGGACGAGTTTTTCTTAACTTTCGTCAAGATGTCTGTTTTCCAGCGCTTTAAGTGGATTCTGTGATGAAGGTTTTAACGAGTTTGTTGTTTTCTCTTAGCGAACTTTGTAATGCAAACTTGAGGTATGAGAATATTATATTCGTGATTAAACGCACACATCCTTGACTGCTGTCTCGTGTTTCTCCGATCTTAAAAGCTTTCAGCTCTTTGTGATGCGTTTAATGAAAATTAGGAGCAAACATTATTTTTTATTTTATTGCATTATGTTTTAAGATAAGCGATATTGTATCTACTAAGTACTAGGTGTAATTTTAAATGATAAGTAAATATAGTTCACTAAGCTATTTCAAATTTTTTATCAAATTATTGCATCAAAAGTTAAATAGTCCTTAATAGTTTAAGAAAATGCCAGACAAAACATTTGAATTTAACTCATTATTGTTAAAAGTAAAACGTATGTCAAACATATAGTTTTAAAAAATGTGGTTTATTATAAAACACGTTAATGGGTTATATTATAAATTCTATGGACAATAAAACTTCAAAAGTAATGCGGGCAGTTCCCAAGGCGTCTTACAAACTAGCCCTCATAAGCTTCGAGCTAAAAAACATTTGCGCGTTCAATTTATTATCACCATACTATGCGGGCAAAACCGCAGGCGGTCGGTAACGCATGTAAAATTCCATAGAATGAAAACGTCATCTCAACTTTATATTTCCCCAGCCGCCTCTTTCATCGTCCCCTTTAACTTGCTAAAAGCCTCGAAGTTGCTAAGTGTTTATTATTAAACCTTTATCAAATTCGACACGATAAATTTCCTAATTTCCTGACGAGTAACTTCTAACAGACAAAATATACACACATTAATATGTTCATGACATCTTTCGCATATAATTTGGAAATGCTTTTCGACTATGAAGACAAAAAAGTGGGACTTAGGTATAACGAACGACTGTGTATGTACACGTAAATAAAATTATGTTTATAAAAATCAAATACATACTACACCCCACGTTTATATTATGTACCACACAAAAAAGGCTTTATTAAAAAATATTCAATTTTATTTAATATGAAAGTAAATTAAAACCCGAGTCTGCTGTATCACTGAATATTGTTTCATTGGTCAAGGGGCTATTGTTGACAGAAAAGGCAATATATCCAGGATTCAATGAGGGAATCTATTGCAGATTGCTGTCTCATGACTGCCACAATTCAATAACGAAGCGCAATCCAACGATATCTGCAGCTCAAGTGACGAACTTTAGAGAAATATGGAAAAATTGTCGAAATAAATATCACTCGGCTAAATATGTATATTGAAGAAAATCATGAAAGTTTCAGCTGAAATGTAATGACCCAGATTTTGGTGCGTAGCTTTAATTGGACAAAAATACTTTATTGTTATTTCTCAATGTTAGCGTTAGCCTAAAATTTTACTACGGCTTTTAGAACACGAAATTTTTCTTCCAACTCACGGGAGAAATACAATATTATTAAACAGCATTGCGTTATTCCTAAACAACAAACAATTGTTTTTTACATTAGACAATAGACTAGATTTACAACTAAAATAAAAAAGTAAAGTACTAAGCAAGCAATTAGCAGATGAAGCCCAAGAACTTTCTTTTCATTTTACTAACGAGAAACTGTGAAGAAGGCGTTGTTGAAAGAGTTTTTATTCTTGAGTACCTACTCTATTAATATTCTTAACTTTTCATCAAGCATTTCAACCGGCCAATTACTTTTATGAAAGATACTAAACGGCCATTTTTATTAACTCATCGATTTGTGATTAAACTCATCAATAGTAAGTTTTGACAAAACTCAAACTTATTAATACAAAGATATGGTTTATTGAAATAGGCCATAAAGGCACTTTTG
Organism: Junonia grisea; assembly: GCA_018235645.1. NCBI lineage: Eukaryota > Metazoa > Arthropoda > Insecta > Lepidoptera > Nymphalidae > Junonia > Junonia grisea. The sequence continues at coordinate 8,461 of DVXP01001318.1, read as the reverse complement.
AATCGTTCATTTACATTTAATATAATTATATATTTACTAGTATCGGTTCGTAATGTAGCTTCAAGCCGAGTCGAATATGAGATAAAATCCACTCTGTCTACTAAATAATGTCAAAGGTGATGATGTTGATTTCATAAAAGATGAAAATCTCCAAAATCTCGTATACAATATCTTGTTACTTAAGTCAATTTTTCATCGGGCTTCAGCCGTCTCCCGACTCAATTATTTCCTTTGTGGGAGCTATCGCTTCAGAACTTCATTGATTAAAACGCGGTTCAAATGCCTCATGGCTCTCCTTTGTCGCCCGCGAACTTTTTCTTCACATCCTGAAAGAGGAAATGAACGAGTTGATAATCCAGTGTTTAGGCTAAGTACTTGAGTCCAAATTTATTGGAAGTTATACTTATCACAATTTTGTCTGGTTTTATTTTTTGTAATCATCAACGTCGTAAAGCCGCTGGTAACACAGACATTTGATTTCTACTCCCATATGCATTATTTAATATTCACATTTATGTTTTACTTTGTTTTATATATAGTTTTATTATATAATACATTTTATTTAATATTAATTAGCATCCAAAAATTGCAAGTAATATTTTTATTATATTTTCATCACTTGAAACACCAGCCAACAAAACAAACACATATTTATTTTTAAGCTGAAAATTATTTAACAAATTTCAAAAGCGAAAAAGATACATTTGGAAATATTCCAAAAGCGCTACATGCAGTCGCATGAATTTAAAAGCATTAAAATTGTTAATATTGTATAAAATGTTGCAAAGACCGCTGCCGTAAAATTTGTTTATTCGAAACGCAAAACAATTATGAAAACTACCAAATTTAGGTCAGCACTGCATTAGAGGAGGCACGTGAAATGAAAATTAGAGAGAAATGCAGTTTTCGCGCCATAATTGTATCAAATATTGAAACATTTTTTTTATTTTAAACGAGAAAAAATAGAGAAGAATGTACTATAATTACATTTAAAAAATTTGCTTTCAAAAGTTCCTATTGAGCGCCAAAGAAACTTAAATTTTTGCTAACATCAATCTACACACATGCACACACAAATTATTTGTATTTATAAAAGCCTTAAAACATATTCAGTCAAGTGGAAAATAAATCATAACTGTTATAAAATAGTAAAACAAAAAAAACTTATCACTATCTTAATTAGTCCTTGATTACATAACTACTGCAAAAGGGAACAAGCAGCGGTAGTCAAAGTACGAACAGGAGTCGAGCATTGTTCCCTCGGCTAATGACGAGGATTTGGAGCAGAACTCGTCACTGATGACAATAGGACAACCTATTTTTCCTATACTCATCATAAATCAGACGAATCAAAGAGAAAATTGTGAGCAAAGCAAGGAAAAACCATTCTAAAGACTGAGGGAGTAAAGGCGATAGTGGTGTGGGAGTTATCTGATAGTCAAAGTACAAAGACATTTTCAGGTAGAGGTAAAAAATTGTAACATCGCCGTGCTGCTGTATTTTGCAGTTTTATAATATTGTAATCTTTGTATTAAAACGTGAAGCGAAAATTTCATATACCTACCTACACTTTCTTGAAAATGCGGCGAACGAAGGAGTAAATAATTTGACATAGTTGAACCTTATATGGAGAAGCATCTAAAAGTTAATATATTTTTAAATATTTTACCTATGGAGACAATATAGATATTAATTTTATTTACTATCAAACGAAATTTTTTACACAAAAAATAAAATATGAAATAACACATAGCATTATATAATGGTATGCACATGAAGTGAAGTGTAACACATGCGTGCTAAGTGCAAAACCTGAATACAAATGAGATGGTAACCCTAGACACAGGTTTTACACGAGATTGTGGACGCCATTTTAATTTTAAATATTAAACAAAAGAAGCTCGCCATTATAAAAATTCATCCAGTTTCACGTCCACTTCATAAACATTATTATGCGGTGCTTCTTGTATTTTAATATTATTAATACAATTGTGACACAGTTGTTTTGGTAAAGAATTTTTAACGTTAAATGAAATGTCAGAAACGTTATCTTAATTAAATATAGGCATTTGTAATTTGGGGCAGTTGCTCAAAAAGATCCCAAGAATGTAGGTACTTTTTTGTTAGCGTACCTAAGTGGTATACAATCATGACTGACCTTTTTTCTTTTTTTTTCCTGAAAATTTTCTCGAGTTAGTCGAGTTTTAATTTTTTAAACTTTATTTTTATTTACAAGGCGTAAGCGATAATAACCTGTAATTCCGTACACACAGTGCACAAATCAAGTAGCATGAATCCAAAAAAAAAAACAATTTTAAATAAATCTAATAGAATTTTATGGCAACCCTTACTACATGATTTAAGCAGAAATACAAATACAATCTACAGTATTTTACACTATTTACCTACGTGGATACAGCGCATTTTCGACACAATAGCATTTAACTGGTTTGCGCATTTATCATTTGCTCCCACCGATTGTTCAGTCAATAGAGGGAGTTTAAACTTTTAACAGTATGAATAAGACAGTTATACATTATTCACTATTTGCAGATCTCCCCTAGCAAACGTAACGCAATTCTGTGACGTGTTAGTTTTTTGGACCCCCGCTGTGTGGGTCCCGAATATCTTGATAACTTCATTGCAAGCGCTCCCGGCTTCATTGTGGACGGTTTTAAACAAAAGTGAAGAAATAAATAACTTTTTTTTTTATTTTGCACATGTATTATAGCTTCAGTGTTCATTTACGTGGTTAGGTCTGTGGGTGGCATTGCAATTATTTTTATTAATGATAATAATGATATTGCGTGTTCTTTAAGTACTGTATTTAATTCTTAACATATTTCATTTCCTTTATTATTCATTAACTTGATAGCATTTTTCGTTCCTCACAGATATTTTTAAAATCTAGTTACGTAAAGAACTTATTTATATACGACTACTCTATATTATGTAATAATATAAATGAAATTACTCTAACTAATAAGTTTTTACCTTTATGTTATTTTAATTCGTAACAGAAAGTGTGTATGTATTAAAAAACATATTATAAATTTCTCTCAAAATAGTTAATCAGTTGGTGGATCTGGTATAACGCGGTTCAATTCCATGCACATATGCAGGTCGATCTATCGGATGCAGTGAGCTCTCTTGGGTCTAATTTTCGGAACCCGGCCTATGGGGACAGAACAACACCCACCCTTATTTTATTTGCGAGAGCCGTTACATCTAAGATCTTTGTAGATTTTACTGTGACAATTGCGTAGAGAGTATAAAAAATTCGATTACATTGTTATATAAAAAATAAATAAAAAAACTTATCCCGAGAACTTTGTAAATATAATTTATATTATTCAAGATATATCTTTATTTCTTTAATATTTTTCAAACAAACTAACATAATGAAATTCAAGTTAAACTAGACACGGACACCATAGAGTTACAAAAACAATTTACAACATTAATAAATAGCTTTATTTTTAATTTTAGGCATAATCTTTAAATACCCATATAATTTTTAAATACAAAGAATATTTTATGATTTTTGAAAGACTCTTAAAAAATCGTCCAATCATACCACATCTCATTTAGTTCGGCCCCTTGAAAACGCGTTAATCTCGCCACGCTGGATTGGATGTCCCGCTCGATCCCCCAAACATATTTCAAGTGCAGGATTACCTTCTATAGAGAAGTGCGAATGCGTAATGTTCGTGACAGATCGCCTTTAATCTATAGCTTTAAATTTAAATGGTCTTTGGAGGAACCTTTTTAATCTCACCCATGTTCAGTGCAGATGTTTTGCATTAGAAAATTTATGGCATATACAGTTTGCTAATGCTGGAAAGTTGGAGCGCTTAAAACTTGCCACGTCTCGTGCAAGTTTTGGAGATATATCGCGTCACAAAATGGTTGTGTATTATGAGATCGATTTGGCAGTAAATTTCCGACTTATGCCTCGTATTTCAGATAACTGTTTGCCGTCTCGTAAATTCTGCAATGTGATATGATAATGGAAAAGTTTCATAATATCTCCATAAATAGGCAATAATCTATGTGCAATTATTTTAAGGGATCATCCGTATTGTGTAAAATGTTTTTATATGATAAACTATTAATATAATAGATTCTGAGGTATTAAAGGAAAAGTTATAATTAACAGAATATAATTATTTAATTAATTCAATTCTTTTTTTATTTTATTGCGAAAAAATACGTTTTATGTTTTTCTTATACTAACTACATACCTATTATGTTTGAACTATCAAAGCAAGTTATTTTTAAATACTGACAAAAAAACAACTCACCTCTCCAAATATTATGCAACGTAAAAATAACGTTACAGATGTAACAAAATAATTGCTGCAAAACATAACTTTGTTTGTTTTTCTAGTTCCTGAACGAACATAAGGACACTTCGCCAACGTTGTTAAGTTAACAATGTTTGCTTTTCTGAGTTGACCACAATAATGCCAGGCAAAAAGTTACATACTAGAGCATCTAGCTTAGAGTGGAGAAAATAAGTATGCGTAATGGCTTGCGCACACGAGGGATTTATTGTTCGCGGAGATTATAAATGTCCAAATATTCGCGCTGAAGAGAGATTATCGTCATCGGGAAACTTAAATTTAAAATCGTCAAAATTGCATGCCAAATAAAAATTGGTCAATGTTTGTTTGGGTAACTTATCTCGTGTGCATCATCCAATACATTTCCACACGTTCTATTTGATACGGACAAACTTATGTCGTCGTCTGATCTGTCTCTCGTGTACACGGTGGCCCGTGTAGACAGATAAAAAAAAACAAATGACAAACAACGCGAAACAGTATGACGCGCTTTTTTAATAGCTAAAGCCCCTATTTGTGCTTGAACCGAATGCGCAGTCCTCGAGACTTATGTCATTGTCTCCTCCTCAGAACGGTGCATTATAATTTAGTTCGGCAGAAAATAATTATAAAATCGCGAAACATACGCAGACTTGCATCCTTAATATAAAATGTTTTGTTTTACTTATATGCTTCTGCTAATTTGCTAATAATATTGTATTGTGTTCGTTGTTTACGTTTCCAGGTCCTTGTTACAATGAAAATGGTTTTAATGGAAAGAGAACATTATTCTCATTTGTTTGTTACAATTATTCATTTTCATTAATATGAGCCTGTGTGCGAACGTTTTGAAAATTTGAGATACATCACATTGACATGTCCGAATGTTGGATTTTAAAGACAAACCGCTATATTTTAATATAATGTTTAGCTTCATATCATACCATTGCATTGATATTCAAATTTTTTTTAAAACAGAGTAAAAAAAATATTTTCTCTTCATTCATAACTATAAACTACGTTTGTTGAGTATTCTTTTTATTTTATTTAATTCAGTTTTTCTAAATTAAATTAAAAACGATGAAAAAAGTTAAATACAAACATCAACAAATATCATCACGCCGTATTTAATATCAGAAGTAAGGCGTGTAACAGACAATACAGAATTCCTATCGCGTTTCGGCCGTGGCGCGTCAAAGCCAAGTTCAATCATTAGGCTGAACCGCGCGTAATTGGCGTGAAGTGTGTTCACGTCACAACAATTTAAACGCCCATCTAATTGTCTGGTTAGAGATTTGATTTTCGTTTCGGTATCACGTACACAATTAAAATTAAGGATTTTTAATTGAGAATGATCTTTAGACTTTTAATTAATTGGGTTACTAAATTTTGTACGTATTTTGTAACACAAAGTACATATACAATGAATAGGTGACATTCGTTGGCTGTAAAAGATTTTCATGCTTGGCGCTTACTAGCCGACCGATTGCCTTTTTTAACAAGCTGAAAGGTTGTCGTATGATCTGATCTCCATGAACTTAGTAAAGCTGAAGATGAAGCATGGCGCATTTATCGAAGGGAGATAGCTCTCTCTTGCATCTGGGCTCTGAAGAATACAAAGGTTCATATAGCTATCAAAGCATTATAGTCCAAGGTATGTATTTTTTACATCTCTGATAATTACATTGTAACATGTTATAGAGGATAACACTAGGAAATGCAATTGAAAAAAGTATTAAATTACTACTACGGCTTCCTTCACGCATGTTTTGCGTACAATCGCTTTAATCCCTTTAGGAGTGGAATTGTGCAAAATCTTATTAGAACAAATTTCAAATCCGGAGGCCCGATTCCCCACCTTTTCCCCATTTATTCCCCATCCATTCACCCTAAAAGGCCGGCAACGTATTTTGTAGCTCCTCTGGTGTTGCAAAGGTCCATGGGCGGCAGAACTCACTTTCCATCAGGTGATCTGTCAGCTCGTTTGCCGCCCTATCCCATAAAAAATCCAGGTTCCAGAGATATCATGATGACTGATGAAACAATTGCTATGCATGATTGCTAGACTTTTCTGAGGGCGTAGCTCATATTTTCATCCAGTCAGTAGTCATGTGACAGCCCTGGATCCTATACATATATTAATTCATATAAAACAACCCTCTCTAGGATAATCTTAATTCCCTAGTCGCTACTTATCATAAATCAATCGCATAACATCAAATGGAAAATTTACAAATACTTTAACTAGCGCTTAGTTATTTCATACTGACCAACAGTGAATTTAAAACTACATATATAGCATATCAAACCTTAACCAATCTTAACACCAAACTACACCGATTAAGAATCGAAATCATAAATAAAGCCTAAATGAATACCGATATGAAAAAATAACGTGTTAATCGTTTGGCGCGTGTTGTATGCGCGTGGGCATCAATAACGCAATTATTTACGGGCCATTCTCCTGCGATTATGAGCGGCGTCGGATTCTGACACTGTAAATTATTGTTAATCATTCTATCAAACTTATAAGAGCTATGAATTCAATATACGGATATGGTTTGTAGGTTTTAGTTTTACTATTTATGAAAAAACTTGTTATAAAAGATATAAAGTAATTAGTTGTTAAAATAGGATTTCGTGTACCTATATTAATAATTTTTGACATTTTGCCGATTTTTATATTGGCAATCTTAAAAAATATCAACATCTTTAAGTCGCAATTTTGTCCTTTAAAAATAACCTTATTCGACCTATTTTGAAATCGAAATACTAATGTTGTAATGATCACAAAATGGCGAAAACAACTACAAATATACGCAAATGTCATTTTTAAGTCATGTTTAGAAGTCCTCCTTTTCAAGTACAGGATACTGAAAATTAATTATTTAATATGTTTATATTGACGCATCCAAATTTACACCAACAAGGATATACTCCGCGTCCACTTCCTAGTTTGACCGAACAACTTCTGTCCCATCAATAATAGTTTACAGTCCACTCAATACAAAACACGTCTATCTCGCTCTACCCTCCCATAAAACTGAGGGAGTAAAAGAGATAACGTACAATAATTTATTCAGTTTTAGATCGTAATCATGACTAGGAACTCCCACGACAATTACAATGGTGTCAAAACGGATATGGTATACGGTTCCGTGCTGTAAGGGGGAAATGGCTTAAATGGTATGATTTGTGTATCCATGTGTAGACAACGCCTATCGCGATAATGAGCAGTGGTTAACTAGTAAACAAATATTGGACCCACATCTATGCAATTACATTTATGGGAATCGTGAAGGGTTAATTAAAAAGTATTTTATTAATTAACTTAGTCATTTATTCATTTATTTAATTATAGCAATGATGTGAAAAGTTTGTTTTTTTAATGGCAGACATTTTAGAATTTTCTTTTATTTTTGTTTATTAGTGAGTTTTTTTCGGACTCCGCAGCTTTGATCGTGTAGTAAATTCATAAAAAAATCCAATACTTAAGTATGCATATTATTAAAATAAATTCTAGTTTTATCAGAGTCATTTCAGTACATTTATTACTTATTTTTTATGGCATAGGGCGACAAACGCGCTGACAGATCACCTGATGGAAAGTGAATGCTGTCGCCCATGGACATTTGCAACATCAAAGGAGCTACAAAATGCATTGCTGGCCTTTTAGGGAGTATGAAGAGGGTATGGGTGGGAAGTTAATGGGGAAGGGGTGAGGAATTGGGCCTCCGGTACCCTCACTCACGTGGCGAAACACGACGGTTTTCTGTAAGGCCGTGGTATCACTCCGGTCGAGCCGGCCCATTCGTGCAAATGCATGGCTCTCCTACGGTAAAATTTTGCGTGAAGGGAAACAATTAGGTACTTACGTGCCATACAAAATGCTTGCTTTTTTTCTCGTAATGCATGTAAAATTACAGAAAATGTATAACAAGCACTTAAAATCTAGGAGCCGCCTTGCTTAATAGGAGCTGCTTATTAACCCTACACATTACTCAGAATTCATTCAAAAGCATGGAGTCTCCTACTATTTTACTTCCGTAGAGCAACATGTAGACCAGTGCAGATCCCCTTAAAAATGACGAAATGGGCGATAAAATTATAGTAGAATGAAACCGGTTCCAAATGGT
>DVXP01001317.1:0-15465 GCA_018235645.1 Junonia grisea | reverse complement strand
AGTTTTCATTACAATTGTAAGAGATGTAAGTTTTCATTACATTTGAAGTGGCGAGTTCAAATATGTCATTTTTGTACGTCAATACGCCTCGCCTCATTTGAAGTTTGACGTAGTACTGGCTCAGTACAAAAAAGAGGCTACTCTTACAAACTCTTTTTCAAGTCATGTCCTACCCAACACTAAGTGTTACCATTTTTCGCGTTCATTGGGACATAACATTGTATAGCGAGTGCAGCAGTGCAGCGCGTATTGTTGGTAAATATTATGGCAATTTGCAACATGCGAATTCAAAATATAATGGCTTTGCTCTACTAACAGTTCTCAAACGACTTTTATGAAATTTTATCATGTATATTTTGTAGGTATGACAATAGTTTGTAAAGTACATTTTATAGCGCTAGGATCAGTCTAATCATGACCTCCCTATCTATATTTTCCTATGTAATTTATATATCAAAGTAGCGTCAACTACTCAAAAACTACTGCGAACAGGAATAACAGTATTTCAGAAGACAATAATACCTGTCATTTGTCAAAGCTGAGTCGAGACACTGAGAGGCGAGTAAGTGGTGCAAGTAGCTCGCGTCGCTGAAACGCTCCTCCGTCACCGCGTTGCGTACGAGCACGTTGAACACTCGCATGGCTGTTGCCGTTTCTCCCGCCATGTGATACGCTGATATAGAAGTAGAATAATATGTTTAGTCAATTAACATACATTTATATATATAAAAGAGTAAAGTGAAGGCAAGAAGTCATGAAAAGTCGTTGTGATTGTCAAACAGCGGTAAAAAGTTTTACCATAATTAATTTTGAAGGTAGAGGTTTTACTTCGGTTTGCTAGATTAGAGTGATCCAAATGAAACTTGTAACAAAATCATGAATGAAAAAAGTTTTTTTTTATAAAGGGCTACGGAAATTAAACAGCAAATAAGAAGAATTTAGAAGAATTTGTGGCTGCACTGAGTAACAACAAACACATCACTGTCTCCTTGTTACCATAGTCACAATACACGATACCTTTCTGCGCCTCGACGAACTTGTTCTCCTGCGCCATGCGGTGCGCGTACGGCAGGTACACGTCCTGACGACACTCTGCGTGCTCGCGAGCGAGGGCGAACGCTCGCGACCACTCGCCCGCCACTACGGCTAGCTGGGCCACTCGCCTATAGAAGACATTTATAGTAATATAGTTCTAGTTTAACATAAATGCAGAATTTGACACAGCTATATAGCATAGGCAATAGCTTTTTTTTTTAGAATTTAATAGGTTATTAATTTAAATAATATGTACATACTTTTAAACACAGCTACTTGGTTACTGGTAATCCAGAACTATTTTAATGACATATTTTAAAAGTAGAAATGATTTACCAAGAATATTCCTTTCTTCAAGTTCTTTCATTCTTTACTAAATTAAAACAAATATATTTTGTTAAACTCCGATAATTTGATAACTCACTTGAAATCTCCGAGTCTTTGGTAAACGTCCCCAGCGGTGGCATATTCGCCGACAGCGACTAGCGCCTCGGCTAAATGACGGAGAGAATCGCTGGACCCTTTGTCCATTTTCCTCGCTAATTCTATTAACCTGTTAAAATACATAATTGAATTATTATTTGATTAATAAAACCAGTAATAAATTAAAAAAGAAATAGTTTAAATGAGGTGTACTGAATCATTGTTTCAGTGAGCATTTTCTTTTATTTAATAGCTGCTCAGCTTTGGTTTACGGTGCTACATACAACGTAAGTTATTTTAAAATTTTTAAATTACAATATAAATTATTATAAATATATTATTTGAAATAATTAGCCAAGTGCGTGTTGAGCCACGCGCAAGACGGGTTCCATAACTTCCCCCTTAATATACGGTCATTTAATAATTTAATGTTTAAAATTTTATATTTTAACATCTTTTAACATGTTTATCTTAACAATTTGCAGTGAAATTTTGGCGAAATTATATTCTTACTTTGATCGACTATATCTGGATATATTTTTAAAGCTTAATATTTCGGAAACTGTTCCTCGTTCGTAAAAACGGTTTTCCCACATTTATAATATTTTTAAACGACCTATCCAACGATACCCCCACATAGTGGGAAATATGAGAAAAAAAATTTTTGGTCCCACTTCATTGACGGCTCTCGACTCTCTCGAAACTCAACCTGTCCTGTCTAAAATTCAGCACACCATCGCCTCACGGTGCTCAAACAATATGCTCTCTCCCAAAAGCATTTTAAAGACGAGCAGCATAGTCTTGCGGAGAGAGATCTTTTAAAATTATAAAAAATCATCTCACTAAAATATTTTCGACGTAATACCATTTTCGTTGCGTACGCAGAAATTTGAAGTTTCATAAAAAATAAATGATACATGATTGTCTGCTACTTTTTTCTTATTACTGGAACATTCTTGGTTCCTAAGTTTCAAAAAATATGACATTCATAATTTAAATAGTTCCAATTAGCTAGAAGTGCAAAACTTTCAGTGTGCACCATGTATATGTATATAAAAGTTCATCCTCACATGTCCCGGCGCCCGCTCTCGGCCAGCAGTTTCGCCGCGTTGCGCACATCGCCCGCAGCTAGGTACATCTCCGCGGCCGCGCGCGGCTCGTTCACCCGCCGCGCCCACTCCGCCCGTTGGCGCGCCAGGCTCGATACACCTTCGCCTTCTGATACGTACTCCTGGGATAGACGGATTACCTTTTTTGTATAGTGTGTGATAAATATAACAACAACATTGTATTGACAAGTTATATCTGTCGTGATGTGGTTAAATAGCATGTCAGCCACGACAAGAATTTCGCTATTCGGATATTTTATTGTGACCACAACGCGTTGTTTGCTATTTTTTTTTCGAGTGTTTTCGGTCTTTGAGCGTAACATACATATATAATTTATTATATGGGTGTTTATCATTTCAATCCTGAACGACTGGAGTGATTTTGATAAAATTGTAAACCAATTATATTCATGTGAATGGTTCAGAAATACACACAAAAACCGGTAGGTGGTACTGGTACACAATGTCTGTCCAATCAACATATATAAAAATAATATTTAATATAATTACACAATATTACCTGCGCCTTGTTGAACATGCGCAGGTCGAGGTACATGGCCAGCGCGCGGTCGTCCCGGCCCGCGCTGTGGAACACGCGCGCCGCCTCCGCGTACCGGCCGCAGTGCGCGACCACCTCGCCCGCTATCACGGCGCGCTTCTCGCCATTTTCAATGCGCTCCTGAAAATTAGAATTACGAGTTTTAAGACTGGTTTCCATAATAAATATTGGTAACGGGGTAACAAAATATTTATCGATTGTTAAACCCAAATAATTTTTCGCAAATAAAAAAACTGTCTTCGCGCGTTTCCTTTTTCGCAAAGTAAACAAAATAGCTAAAAATAATCTTTCCTCTCTACAACATTTTTAAGTCGATGCTATGCAACTATGCAAGCAAAATGTATTAAATCCGTGCCAAGAAGTTTTATGAACTTGCAATGATTTATTTTTGTGAAAAAGTTATTAGGTATTTAACAATTTTAAATTACACTTTTAAGTTAAAATTAATATACAAAACTAAAAATGTTTTGGAAATCATTTATGGTCTTTATTATCAGTTCCACTTCATCAAATACTACTCTTCGTTAGCAAGTGACCAAGTTACTTTGTGCGTAAAAATTTTAGGAATTCACTTGATTTCTCCAGGATTCCATTATCCTGATTTCCTTACAATGCGACCACATGGAGAATATATCCTTTTAAACAAAAAACGGATAATCGGTGTACATACATAAAAAACCCGACGGAATTGATACTAAACTTAATTGAACTGCTTCTTTTTGAAATCGGTTAAAAATGAAAGTTTAATTGAAATAAAAACAATATTAACATATCAATAATAAGTTTTCGAGAAACTATAGGCAGACAAACCAACGCCTTATTATGTGAGTAATGATCTCATACTTAATACAAACGATTTTTCCGTCATCCGTCAGTCGTCAATTTAAGATATGTAACTACAAGAATCATTTCAAGCTACTTTTAACTCCCTAATCACTCACAAACTATTTTACATAGGTCAAGTGCTCAATGTTGATCTTGGGTCTTATTTCACATTTGAGTCGCTCAGCAGCAGAGTCGCCTAATTCACAAATTTACAAAAACTGAGTTATTAGATGTCTGTATACTACACTATACATGTTTTTAAATTAATTTGAACAGTGTTTGATAGATGGTGTTAATAAATGTTCTTATTCCATTTCAAATTATGATTACTTTCAAAGGAATAGTAATTTAATAGGCTCTTTAACTTGCGTGGTTTGGGCCACTGTTCCGCTGAACGACTCATTAATGTTTTTGATGTAAATTGTACCTGCAACTGATCAATGAGAGTGAGGTAGCCGATGTTCTCGCTGCGCTGGAAGGCCTTCCGTGCAACCTCGAAGGATAGCTCCTCGAGCGCTGCGGTGCCGAGCCGCTCCCAATCTATGGCCGTCACGCCCAAGCACGCTACTGCGTACGCCTCGCTGATTTTAAATAGAAACATTGTTTATTAACAATTTCTTTTAACGCATTAAGCGAATAAAGGCAAAATAATCCTATAAAATTATATCATTGAATTAATATAGCTTAGTAATCGTAAGGACTGATTCATAAGAACGCTATGCACTTTATATACTATCATCTATTAAACTTTAACATCAAATCAAAAGTTCGCAACACAGCGGCCTTCGAACCCGCACTTCTGCCGATCCGGACATTGTTCTAACAGTTAAGCTACGGGTCGCTTCACACGCTGCGTCGAAATTCCCGATCTGATGATTCTTATAATTAATGAATCTTTGAATGGTTAGGAACTCTGCAAAGATTCCTCCATAAACGACACCATGGTCGCTTAGATTAGACAGTGTATAAAAATTTTCAAATAAAGAATTTCGACAAATTGTCCGAATCAACCCATAGCTTAAAGGCTACATTTGATGTTAAAGTTTAATATTATTTCCCCACATGTGGAATAGCACGAAATAATAAATAAAATTAATTCAAATTCCCACACCTTTGTGTAAAAAGTGTTTTGTAGATTTTTATAAGATAAAATTACCGATTTTATTTATTTCATAAGTAACAGCAGGTTTTTTCGTTTCATTTAAATTACGTTTAATTTTAAACACTTACTTAAACAATTTTTGTTGGACATATTGATGTACAGCATGCGAAAGTGGGACATTCACCGTCTGCATAGAGTTGGCCTGTAAACAGAATACTCTGCCTCCCTGAAACATTAGAATATTTATTTTAATAATATTCATATGAAAAAAAAATGTTCAAATATTACAATTTTATACGTGATTTTGTTATTTGTAAATATTTTGCTATTATATTACATTTATTTTATTTCTAAGTTTTATATAAGTACGTCATGGTTGAAACGACCAGATCAGATGTTTGTACTGAATCTTCTTCTTGCCCTTCTCTTTCACACCCGTCTATCAGCCGTCATTTAAACAGTCACTCCTTACTTGCTTATGTTTTTTTTTTTCACACATTCCATAAAAATCCTCGTCCATGGACACCGAAAACTTCGTTTGTGTGCCGCATTTTCATGTTTATACTAAATATAGTTAAGTGTTTCTAATGTAAATTACCTGGAATCCCACAACGGATCCGATGAGCGGCTGTGTGGCAGCTGCAAAGTGTGCCGCTTTTATAGACAACAACCCACCGCCTGAGAGGCACAGGAGCTCATCACACCACGAGTTCCAAGACACGGACGTTACGTTTTCTTCCTGTGCACAATTAAAAAAAAAACTATATTTGCTGATTCTAAATGTGTATAAAAATATATATGTAAAAAAATGGCACCTAAACCAAACAGTCTTGTCTTTCTAACCATGCTAAATGTATGAAAGCAATACGTTTCTGATGCGTTTCAACACAACAGACCAGAATAGTGCAACACAAACGCCAACATGCACGCACGAACCTCAATGTGTTTGAGGTTTGTGTGTGTTCGTTATTCACTAAACTATTTTTAATCATAAAACTATAAAAATTCATATTTCATTACTGTATAAAGTAATTCTCCATTCGGCAAGCTGTACACTCGGCATACAGACGCTTCATCAACCACTGCGAGGCGACTGCGAGACGCGTTCACATCCAAACAGCGAACGTTACCGGGGCTCTGTAGGATCACTTTAGCTATCCCACTGCCCGGTTCCACTTGCCAGATCTGGGGGAAATAAACTTTAATTTACACACGTGCTGGTATAAATAAAATGTTATTATAGTTATGTTTGGTTTTTTTTAGGCTTTTACATTTCTAGAAAATATCAGATCGTCATGAAAAATTACCATATTTGAATGTATAAATAAATTATTAGAATGTAATCATACTCGTTAAAAGATGACAATCATTTATTACCTTTGAGACAATACGTATAGTTATAATTTCTCGTTATTTAAACTTTTTAAGTCAATTCGGAAAATATACCAAATTTTGGGTGTGTCAAATTTAAAAATAACTTTTTTAAATAAATTAAATAACACTACCTCGTTCAGTTTCGCACGCAAATAATTGCACGTTATATACGGATGCAACTCGAATTCGAAGTACTACTACCAAATGAATAACAGTATGTAAACAATTTTCACTTCATTAACCACTATTATTTGGCTAAAAAAATTTTCTTTCCGTCACTTTCACAAATTTTCATCACTATAAATGTCGCACACGCCAAACACGTAGTTACTAGTTTGGTTGTATAAATAATTTCAGAGTACCCTCATCATAAAAAATTGGCAATTATGAATAACTTTAGGAATTTTTCATAAATACATATTTAACTGTAAGTGAAAATAAATCATTAAATTCAAACGCAATATTTACAGTACTTGGTATAATTTCTGAAAAATATCTACTTATTTTTTTTTTTGCAAAACGTGAATTACACTAATTATCTACTGTAGTTTTACGAAATGTTAAAAGAATCTCTAAAATAGATAAATATTGTATTGTTATTAATTATTCTAAAATAAAGTAAAAGAAAATGAAACATAAGTGAGGAAATTACTCACCAACTTTTAACTGAGACGACAATGAGGGTAATGACCGAAAAATGATTGAGTACAAAATAGTTAAGTTATATTTTTGTAGGTCAAGATAGACCATGCCATTACAGTTTTACAAATGGCACAACTAAATAAAATAATTTATAAAAACTAAACTATACTAACAAATTATTTAGATAAACTTGTTCCCCGCCATATTAAAACTGACCAACTGAGCAACTGGCATTTTTAAAACCAGTGTGGTCAGAATAAAAAATAGACAAATAGTGCAGAAGGCGCTTCAAAAAAATCGAAAGACATCTGGCAAAGACCTTATAAGTATCTATAGATAATAAAGTTAATTACCAAAACAATTTAATGTTTCGTAGTGGGCAGTCATTTTATACTAAAGGACATTTTTTTAAACAGTGTGGTATCGGCAAATTATCTATCTGCGAGTTTTAATAGCAGCTATAGATTTACAGAAAATTCGTGCGGAAGTTATACTTAACCCCTAGTAAGCTAAGTCACACAAATAGTTTTTAGAATACAACTGCAAATGGATATATTATAATTATTGTAATGACATCTTAAGAAATATGGTAGAATCATTAGGAAATTAGGAGAGAGGGAGAAATTAGCAAAAACAAAAATGAAAAAGTCATGAAATTGTCATAAAAAAACAGTTATGTTTTATAAATAAAAATTAAATAATGATATGTGTAGGTATCAAGGGCTTGTAACAAATCATAATTTTCTATTGTTTGAATTTTGCTGTTGTACTATTTGGGAAATAAGGAGATTTGTAGATGAAAATCAATTTCAATTTTTATATTATTTGAATACCAAAAAAGTTATGTATTGTAAGCACACTGAAAAAACGTTACAATGACAGATATAATAAAAAATCAATGGAGCTTACATAACGTTTAATTTTTTATTAAAAAATAATTGATTTTACTCACTTGGCCATTGTATAATCCCAGTAGCAAGACTTCCACGAAGTGCAAAGTCGTTACTTTAACGTAACGAATAGGAGACGGAACAGTCCAAGACTTGGAGAGCTTTGAACCAATCATTGATAGCTTTGTATCCTGATAAAGAAATTCAGTTATTTAAATTTTTTTACACACACGCATAAGTATAACATACAGGATATCTATTGCACAAAATTACAATATTATAGAAAATTGTCCTTAAATGTTTATATAATAGTAAAAAACAAATTGATTGTAAAACGGCAACATCCCTTATTCAAATTATGACAACATTTTAATATAAAGAAGAAACCTAGATATTTATTTATATGTTTGCATTAAAAAAAAACAGTGTTAGTTTAAAGTATGGTTATTCATTAAAACTTTTAAAGACATATTTTACAGGTATTATATTTTAAAGTAGAAAGAAGAAAGAAGTAAGTATAAGTATTATATTTTAAAGTAGAAATCCTTTTGAGTTTCTTAAATTTTCCATTCTGTATTGCCAGTTGATAGTTGCAATTTTAACACTAGATATATTACCTGACATATAAGTAAAGCTTCACTAGTAGCGACTAAGAGCGAGCACTCATTCTTTTGAATGAATTTCTCTTTCACTCTATAAAGCATGCCTTCCAAGTCACCCTGTTCATACACCACTACTCTTTCCGGTAATTGTACCTGTAAATCAGAATTATAATTATGAATCAAACTACACATATAGAAAAATATGACATTAACCTTAAAATAAATTAAATATTTCCATTTTGTTAAAAATTATTTTTATTTTGTATATTATCCTTGTTGAGTTAAATAAAAGAAGAGATAGATTATGGAAAAGGTACTTTCACATAATATAGTCATTGTAAATAAGAAATTTCTATTGTGATATTAGATGAAAAGTGCACAAAGTAGGATCTTAATTTTAACTATAAGTAATTCTTTGAAGCTAAGCTTTTTTTATTTTTTAACACGCTTTTATTAGCTCGAGATGTACGTATGTATTTCACCAGTTTTGAGAAATCCGATAAGTTTGGAACTTTGCACATGTGTCAAGGGTGGATGCTAATGCAATAATTTGATAACAGGTTCCCATTATCCTCATTAGGACTCTTTAGTGGAGTGAAAGAGACAGAGCTAGCGCGCGATCTGCGCATGACCGCAGTTTCGGGCTTACTCTTTCGGGCTAAGCGTGTTTTTTAGTTTTTTTAAACTATTATAATTATTATATCTGCTAACACTATAACAATAATTTAGAGATGTTACCGCTAAACGATGTTTATATATCGCTATTTTCTGCACTCTGTCATGGCATTTGATCCGCACTTTGTTTCCCGAAGTGAGGTGCTGTATAATAATGTCAGTCATATTTTCTCTATAGGCATATCTCTCACGGTACAACCCGTGTACTGTGTTATATGCTATTTGATAACACCATAAAGTTCCATCTTGACAGGCTACTGCCTAGAAAAAGAAATCATATTGAAGATTAGAGCTCTAAGTTAAAAAATTGTATATAAAGTAGGCCAAATAGAAAATAAATTAGTCATAATACAAATATAATAAATCAGGTCATCAATTGCATGCTATGACTTAAGCGTAAAATATATTTTGCAAGTTTTTTGGTATGATATTCGCGAAGCCATAAGATGGACTAGTATTTTGCTATCAATAATTTCACACCTATCCTAGATGAAGTCATTATCATGGTCATAAATAATAATATGACGATTAAAACAAGTAATTCTAACAAACAAAAACATATATAATAAAAAAGTAATACCATAGAGTTGAGTGCTTGAGAAGGCGCAACACACCAGACCCACTCCAGCGGTGTGGACATTATTAAAACACCTTCTGACGTGAGAACAGACCATCCTTCAATACCACCCACTAAAACTAAAGCACCAAATACTGATATTGAAACCGCTGATATACCTGAAAATTAATAAACATGTATTAGATGAGTCCATATTATGTCTACCAGTCATTATGTAAATCCATATCCATTAATCCATCCAACTTCAAATGCATTTTTACGTAAATTCAGCTAATAGTACAGTAGACCAACTGGGAGTATGAATTTATACATTGTTAAATTTTAATTCAATAAATTAAAATATAAATTACTCAGACAAAGACATATGTACATAGATGTATGTAATATCTACATAATATTTGTCAAAAATACTATCAGCTGTTGTACAAAAGCTTTAATTGTAGATGATCGGCCACAGAGCCCCTAGCTAATGTAAATAAAAGTAAGTGATTACCAATATTTCGTTCCTTTAATACTTGCTGGCCCTGAAGATTGTAAAAAGACAATGTGTCGTTCCAATCCGTAACTAATAAAGTTGTTTTGGAAAAAGCGACCGCCCAAACTGCAGCATCTCGTACTATTCTTTGTATCTCTTCACCTAACTGTAATCAATATATTTGGAATCAGTAGGCTTTAAAACAATAAAAACAATTTGTTATTAAAATAAATCAGCGGCTCTAATTGAATCTCAAAATATAATTATAATAATATTTAATTAACAATATTCGACCATAAAATAATGGCATTCAGAAAAAATAATGCAAGTCTATCTAGAATTTGAAGACATCATATATGTGCAACCATATATATGAGGATTGGATTACTGACTTGTTTTGGTAAAAAATGTTATTAAAGCTACTTATACTCTAAAGATTGCAGAATTTTAATTAATAAAGTGTAATAAATCTTTACCTTATTTCTTATCAAAACAGCTCCATTAGCTAATCCTATAGCCAGGTGTTGTCCAGTGGGAGACCAAGCACAGCAAGTAATGCGCCCAGATACTCGGTATTTTTGAACTGCTTTCACATCAGCTGACCAAAATGCAAAGTCGGATAAGGCACATGATGCCAAGTGATATGTCACTGGATTATAAGCTAGGCACTGAATTGCTTCACTGTGTCTGTAAGAAAAGAGTTAGAAATTTAATGCATCTATCATAATTTATAACTTGACTAGCTGCTCAGTATGTGGTTCTCTACATTTGAATTCATTTTTTACAAATAATATGATCAATGTAGCTCCACCAGTTTTGTGCAAACCATCTACTACATAGTCCGAACAAAGCCTAAACATTTGGTTTGGATATGTGACACTGTTCTTGAGTTATAAAATTATAACAAAAAGTGGCATTGATTACCATATATACAAATTAAAAAAAACTGAATTTATATTCCTACAAAGTTTGATAATTTCAACATATATAGATTAGTAAAAATTTACTTACGAATATTTAAGTACACCTTCCATTTTAGATGTCCATATGATAACATTTTTATCAGCACTGCCACTCGCAAACTTCTTGCCATCATTACAGTAAGCAACCGCATGGACGGCACCTTTGTGTGCCTGTAGAAGTTGAACAAGTGCTCCGTCCCTAGGATCATATACCATCACCTTCTCTCCCGCACCTACAATTAACTGGGTGCCATCTGGGCTGAAGCATATTGCATGAACACTGAAAAAATTAGAACAAAATAATTTCATGACAAATTCATAAAATGTCTTTCCAGATTTAAATTTTTCAAATATCTTCATCCAACAAAAATTGTTTTTAATCCTAAATTTAGTTTGTTTCTTTAACTTTTGGAAAGTAACTACTATAATCATACACAATTTCTCTTTTTATATTCATAAATTCTTTATTCGCGGGATGTTTATGTAGTGTATCTCTGGCAAATAAGGAACTTTTATAGTACCGTATTAAATAACAAATACAAGACTTACCTCGAAAATTCAACTTTATCAGCTTCATGAATCTTATTAACCCATTTAGGAATAGTCCTCATTTTGGCGCGTTAAAAGTTTGTTAGAGTTATATCCTTCGTCATAATTTACATCACATATAAATGATAAGTTGCATGTTTATTTAAAAAGTAGTTGAAGCCCACAAGGTTTGCTTTTATTGTATAATTATTTTGGTTTATTTCGTTGACAACGGTTTCATTAAAAGTGTAAACAAACACGTTTGATAGACTTTCTCGTTAAAATAATATATACATTTCTTAATAATTTTTATTTTATGATCTAAGCGAAGTAATTTTTATTGAAGGTACCTGGTTATTTATTTTTTACCTAATTTCATAAAAAACATTAAAATCAAAAACTTTAAACGTAAACATTTAATTTCATAACTTGCAGTGTTGTTAGGCGACAAACATAGACTAAAGAGTAAATTTGAAAAGTTCCAATAGTGTTACCATATAAAAATAATACTACGGCAAGCCATAGGCAATACATAATACAGATAAAAAAAATCTAGTAGTAGATATCTAGTGTAGTAGCTACACACGTGTCCTATCTATCTACCACTTGCGCAAGTTTAAATTTTAGTATCTAACATGAAATGATATTTTGTAATTAAAAAAATAATAATAAAAAGAGTCGGCGATATTATAGCTCGAGCGGCGTCTGCGCTTCGTTACGGCAAGCGGAGGCTGCCCACCTCGCCTCCGGATTTATAAAAACACTCCAGGGGTGTCACAGACAAGTACCAGATGGAGTATGGGTTGAACTGAGTCGGTTCTGGGCACAAACAATATTTTTGATGCAAAATTAATTAATTGACCAACTATCAAAATATTTGGTGCACAATTAATATTTTTGGTGCAAAATTATCTAGTGGACTTTAAAAATAATGCAAATTTTTTAATTTTTGTTGCAACTTTAAATATACCAATTATCCATAGCGCAAAACGCTGTTTATGGCAAATTTAAGTTGCCATATTATCTATATGGTAACATGGTGATAATATTAGATAGAGTAAGTGTGGCATATTTGGAATACACATTTGTGTTTTGCGAATATCTTTACATGGAAAAGGGGTTGCATCGATTAAGAATACGTTAAATTATAGGAAATTTAATCAGCTTTAACGATTTAAACTACCAAATTAATCAGATTTCAGAAACCTGATGAAAATGCATTTCCAAGTGAGATTTGACTTGACGTGAAGATAATTTGGAATATAGTGTTTTTCGCGTTTCATCTTTAATGCTCACTATATTTTTTATTACAGGAAAAACTATCTTACGTGGTTATCTTGCAAATTTTTATCGAAATTTGTACTCAATTTTCCTTTTTACTTTAATCGACTTTTAGGTTAAGTAGTAACCTAGTGAGCCGTAATATTTTTTTTCAAATTCTAATTAAATGGAAACGGCTAGACAAACTAACAGACGAACATGGTGAAATTATATGGGCTCTATTTTGTAAAAATATGTATAAAATTCGACAGTGCATAGAATTTCAAATTACATTCACTGTTGATATTTCACATACCATGGTTATATGAACTTTCATATAACATTTTTTCTATAAATATTTAAAAAATTATACTTACATCACTAATTGAGAAGGATACTTAACAGTTTAAATAAATACAATAAATATTTTAGATTTTCAGTTATTTATTATGAATTGATAGATTACCTAAAAAGTTTTCAAAAAAGGCCCCTTATTTTCTTGTTTCTGGTAGTCTGAATTACAAGGATTCGTGTATCATATATTAGGCCCGCAAGGTGGCGTGTTGTCA
This sequence comes from Junonia grisea, assembly GCA_018235645.1. Taxonomy (NCBI): domain Eukaryota; kingdom Metazoa; phylum Arthropoda; class Insecta; order Lepidoptera; family Nymphalidae; genus Junonia; species Junonia grisea. Next base: position 1,858 of record DVXP01001317.1, on the reverse strand, counting down.
CCTCTCTTATTATCAATTTTTATCAATTCTATCAGTAATATTATCACTTTTCTGTATCGCCTCTATGCCGACGATCTTCAAATATACTAAAAAAAAGATATGTCATCCGTTCAATCAGCTTCGTCTAAGCAACAGCTCTTCTATTAGCGGAAACAGAAACTCGGAAAAGAAAGGCGCAGGCGCCGACTATATTTTGCTCAATGTCCTATACATTGAAAAAATAGTGGTCCAATGTTTTCAAAAACTGCTAGGTAGGAAACTCCTTGCGAAGCTTAAGACAGTGGTTGGCACAATAGTCTTTTTTTTTTAGGATAGGGCGGCAAACGAGCTGACAGATCACCTGATGGAAAGTGAATGCTGTCGCCCATGGACATTTGCAACACCAAAGGAGCTACAAAATGCGTTGCCGACCTGTTAGGGGGTATGGAGGGGGAATGGATGGGGGATTAATGGGGAACCAGTACGCTCACTTACCCGGCGAAACACGACGTTTTCTGTGAGGCCGTGGTATCACTCCGGTCGAGCGGACCCATTCGTGGAAATGCATGGCTCTCCCACGGTTCACGGCGTGAACCTCGGATCCAGAACTTTTTTTTTCTTCCTAGCATATTTCCTGAACTTAGCCAGGGTCTGCTTTATTCTAGTCTAAGTTTTGACAGGTTACTGATTTTTACGCAGAGCGATTACCGTCTGACCTCCGGAAGCCAGAGGAACGAATTAATATTCGTTGTCAAAAATGGCACTCTTTTAACTAGCTTTACTGAATCACGCATAAAAATATAAGATTTATGACTAGACACCTAATATCAGAGGTACAGAAGTAACAAAGATTGTAACATTTTCTCCCGATGGTTCTATCTTGTTGTTTGGTACACGATGTAAAGACCTTCCATGTCTTTGGCTATGATAGAAAACTATTTCATAACACTAACATTGTGTTTTAAACACTTTACACTATATCCTGCGTGATACTGCTCACCAGGTTGTCGTTGAAGGAAGCAGTTGTTTCAGCGCAAAATTGAAATGTGGATTCGTCAGGAAAAATATACCTCAAAATAGTAAATATTCAAGTAAACGCCGAAACTTTTTAAATCCGCAGCTGTACTTACACTACTCTTTTGTTTTGGTCACCTTCCTTCATGGCTTAACCTATTAAAGTCACTTTTTTACAGCAAAACACATACGTCGCTTTTTGACCAAACGTCGAACGAACAAACGACGTCCATACATTTTCATGGGCAAATCGTCATTAAAGCATCTTTTTAGAAACTTTTTTTGAAAAAAAAAGAAGAAGTCGGTTTACTTTTTTAAAGATACGAGGCCCTTTACCACCAATTATTTTAAGGACATTGAAATTCCTTACAGTGATATTGTCAAAAATCTGGATATTTTATTTGACCAAAATCTCTCCTGGGGACCACAGATATGCGACATAAGTCGTAAGATTATCGCTTCATCTGGATCACTTCGCAGACTATGTAAAATGCTTGCGACATTATGTCGACATTACTGAGGAGCAACTAAGTGTGTTTTCCAATTACAGAGCATAATGCGACTCAGCGCCGCATAATGCTTAAGTGTGCTAATGCTTAATTGGAACGCGAATTTGTGATATTATGAGAATATATATTTTTTTTAAAACTACTTACCTACTTTGTCAATTTAATTTAACATTATTTACCTATAAATATAGATATAAATGTACGCGTAATATAAAAAAATAAATAAAAATTAAGTTGTATAGAATACCATACTAGGTCGAAAACTATTTATGGTTATTGAAAGTAATTTAGATTTACTTTTTTTTGTTTTGAGAATTTTTTATAAATGAGGTCTAAAATTTTCATAGTTATCTTTA
>DVXP01001316.1:0-15468 GCA_018235645.1 Junonia grisea | reverse complement strand
GCTGAATATTCTTAATATTCACAATTTAATTGAGTTTTTGTGAAAATACCGCGGAATTAGGTGCCGTTACCATAGTATTTCGTTGGTTAAATACGACTGATAATGCTTTTGAGGTGTGCGAGGGTAAACCTAGGTAGGTTGAATAATCAAATTGACCTGAAAATGAAATTTAATCATTACAATTGCACTGTAAAAAAATTTCGTACATATCACAAACAAAATAACGTGCAAGATTCTATTTTAAAAACTTATATCAAAATAGCGATTTTACCTACTAGTATTTAGAAACTATATCTTATATTAATTATATTTCAATAACGATACTTAAGCAAAAAAAGTCAGTCATAGCAGTTCAGAATTAAATCATAAAGTAAAAACGAATCACACTAACTTTGGGTACAAAGAGGAATAAACCGTTGCGGCTATTGAATTAGTAATGACCGTGACTAACAAGCCGTGATGTACACATTCTTGTGGTCGCCGTATCGCGACATCGGGCTATCTCTATAAATCAAGACACCCAATCGGTTTTCCATTCGTAGTTTCACGCCTAAAAAAACCGCAAACTTTTAAAGTGCCTAAGTAGACATGATCCGTAATACATGACGTGATCTAAAAGGAAATAAAAAAAAAATATTTAGCTATATCTAAACACACGTATACGTTGTACCTAATACTTAAAGGAGATCATTAGAAAATTTCAATATTTTATTTATAAATTATTTGTCAAATTCCCTTGAATTTAAACACAACCACAACGCTAGTCACTAACATACACCGATGTACATGGTACGAGTATGTATTCCGATGAAATTAATGAATAATGTATTTTTTCTGTGTCTAAAAAATTTCGATTCAAAAGTGTGACTGTAACATAAAATTTAGTATGTCTATAATTAAGATTTTGTAATACAAAAAATGTTATCCTATAAAATTTTACACAAAATCGACTATATATTCCCCGACGTGTAGTTTTTAAACTATGTACAGGAATTTTTGTTTTTCCTATAATTTAATAAGCAAACAATGCAGTAGAAGGATGATTGAGAACACCTTCGGGACTTTGATAAATTGTTATCCAATTAAGCTTATACTTATAATAGGTTATAACATTCAGTATAAAGATTTTCTTATATGAATAATCACACGAATTTCATCATATGCAAACATATATGACGTTTTAAATAAGGTAGAATTTTGATATGACTCAATGACAAACCAAAGTGTCGTGATTTACGACTTGTGGTCGATTAGTTACATTCATACCATCATTTGAGTCATATCATTCGCGAAATATTTCGTCAAAACGTGTATCTTGATAGTGACATACTTAAGAAGTGTTATGTTTAATATATTACTCATTTTACGTAGAATATGTTTATGCTTAGTATTAATGTAGTCATATCATAAGTAAGAAGTATTATAAGTAAAACTATTTTTTTTTATTGGAAGTGATAATCTCTGAAACTGCTAGTCGGTTTAAAGGACCTACGTAAAGGGCGTTATAAAAATCATTTAGATCTTTTAATATTTAAAGAGGTCACAATGGTAGCTAAAATTGGTACACGGTAGGTACCAATTTTTTTCGGAAATCTTGGAAAATAATAATATTAGAGTAATTCAAGGTAAAAGTTAATTAAGGTTTAATTTAAAAATACATATGTGCATATTTTCGTCATTAAAATTACCTAACTGATATCTACCAAAAAAACTATTAAAAATAATTAATTCCTAAATACTGTAAAATAAAACTATTAGATGTTTTAATCCATCTTTTTCTCTTTTTCTTACGTTATATATATAAACATCATTAACGTATATCAATTACCATATCGGGCATTTATATCTGATTACTGTTAATGACCCTTTAAAAAGGTCCATAAAGACCATAGTTCCTACAAAGCAGTAAAAAGCACTGTTCGTTAACGATAAAGTTATAAAGCATTATATAGACACCATTAAGATATGCCTTATCACAACTGTTCGTGTAAAACAAAATATTTACAAAACGAGATAGAGAGAAACTTTGAGATAATACAACAGATTACTGCTAATTCAACCGAATTTGGTACCAAGCGAACATAATGTTGTAACTCATAGTGGCCCGTCTTAAACGCTTATCTTAACTTATACGGCTGATTTATTGTCGAATTTAGTAAGTCTAACGACTAAATTTGAATGTTTCCAAATCCAACGACAGTCGCTTAATAAATATGTTTTGGTAAGTTTCTACTATAGGTAGTTTTGGCCATAGATCTACAAACGTAAAATAAAACTAAATAATCAATGAATACCTTAAACTAAATAAAGTATTATAGTAGTAGACGTTTCCCTTATGGCTGTCGAAGCTTTGTATTAGAAATTAATTGATGTAATTATTATAAGGTGATAGTAATTTTAATTAATTATGATAATTATAGCTACAGAACATGTCATTTAAGTCTAAAACTGTCATCAGTGGTATTCATACCGTACACTATAAAATAAATTACTATGAGTATCAGCATTCCACACCGATATATGAAAGTGAAATATACTTATTTACTAAAGCAACATCGTCCCAGCATTTTTCCGGACTATAACCAGAGTCTGCTTTTTTCTAGTCCGAGTTTTGACAGACTAACAAAATCGTCTCACTCTCGTTGCATACTAAAACATCATATTATGTAAATGGTAATAAGAATGATTTAACTAAACAAGAACATGACTTGTCATTAACTTCAGCGAAGTAATGCCTACAAATAGAAGTAAGCCACAATTACCAGCACGAAGTCGCGGCGGGAAAATAAATCTCATGCTCGTCATGTATCGTCTTATGTTGACATTTTGCACACTGCTTTACTGAATAGAAAATTTTACAAAATAGGTCGCGCTTTATTTAAGCTTATATTTTCTTATTTATAAATTCCAAGGAGAATAAAATCAAATAAGATTTAAAATTGGCATCAAAGCGTTATAGAAATTGCCAATTTTTATTAAAAAGTAGTCTTCTCAAGAAATTCTGAAATGTTGTCTTTAATAAAATAATTTTTTTAATTGTAATTTTTTTCAATATTATCCATATTTAAAAATTTATCGTGCCATGTCAATAGCAATATTATTTATTACATTAAAACTATTACGTACATTGCTAAGATTAGGGCTGGTTTGGTTTGTTAATATATATGTTTAAGGGGACAATAAATTTATTACATCGCAATATAAAGATTTTTATTAACTTATAACCTAATTATAATCATTTGAACTATGAAGCCAATCAGTTTCTTATTTTAAATTTTCAGTTTTTTAGAATTTCCTGGGCCCCGTCGAGTCTTTGTCCACAATAACACAATTAGGTATCAAAGACATAATGATAAAGAAAACATCAAAAAAATTCTGTCATTTAATGAATACAACACCTTATTTTAAGAATGATAGCTCTCGGAATCTAAGTGGGCGTTCAGTACCGAGTCCAATATTTGCAAGTGTCGAAGCGTGGGCCGGCACTCAGCTATCATCTCGGACAGGTTCGACGGGCTACTTCCATTCAATTGCATGACTGGTGACATCTAGATACTAACAGCACTCGAGTAATGTGCTAATAGTTTCTTGTTTATTTTTCTATTCAACTCATTATGCTTATGTAATTACACATGTATAGCGTGTTTTTCATTTCATGTTTGGATGAGTGGTCGAATTGAGATGACTTGATATTTTGACATGATATGTTTGTTTATATATTGATTTGTTTCCAAGATTTTCCAAGAACCTGGAGAAAAGATATCAAAATCTATCTTTATGGCAAAGTTATTTTTTAAATCACCTTTTCATCGCTTTCGCTAGACGAAATTCCTTTCCGTTCAATTTCAGCATAGCTTTACGGTGTCATCAAAGGGGTGCTAAGAAAATTTTTAATATCCTCACAAATCGCTCATAAGATTTTTAGTGTGATGGGAATATCGCTACGTCTAGCACACTATCAATCATAGTTTAGCGAAGGTTTATGCCAATATCGAAACCTGCACACTCACGATCTTTTTATACGGATCTTCAGACAACGCCGTGAAAAGGGATATGCCAATCAAACTGTTCCGGTGGCTAATGTTGAGCTTCCTCACGAAATTGTTCAGAACTACACAAAGGAGCGTTGCCTAATATTAAATGGGTCGAGATGATTTCTTTTGATATTTTTGACAACTAAAAGCGCTTAATATCTTGCGGATAGACTGTTTGTGCTCACTACATTTATAGATATAATACCTACATCAAAATGCAAGACGAAAGACTGGTCATTTGCGTTTCGATTTGACATATAAAATCAGAACCAAGTTAGGGAAGAACTACAAAGACCAATTAAATTAAAATTTATACATATTATGAAAATTCATAAACCAAGTTTATATTTTCCAAACTTAAATAATATTAAACTTTAACACAGTATACAAATTTCTATTTACTAAAATGACTTCGGAATTGAGTATTGAGATGATAAATCAAATGTTATTGAGTATTAAATATTTGTTCGTCCCAATGCTAGTAACACTTTGGTGTCAGTCTCGTGCCATTATTCTAATTTGGTTTTTTAAACACTAACATTACTATGATGTTTTGGTAGTCATTTATTAATATTTGATTTGATAATATTCCTTTTTCACAATGTAATTATTGCGCCGAATTGCCGAATTGCGCGAAAGATGCATATTTATATGATTTTATATTCTCAAAATAATAACAATTGATCGAATGGTAATTGAAGTGATAATATAGGTAATTAACTATATTTTATACTAGGTCGACTGTTATTTATCTACAGTAAGTTTTAATGTTTCTTTATAAATAAATTTATTAAAAATTAATTGTGTGTTACTACACATAAATTAAAATCATTATTTGTTACCGAATATTATACCAAATAATATTTCAAACAAAATTATAAAATATCTAACACAATTACTCCACAAAGTTGTTACCATGGTACAACCCCAAACATAAAATAATCTATTGGGGGAGACTATTTCTCAGTCTGCGGTAATCTTACAATTTTAAAACCAAACCCCATTTAACTTGATTTTCAACCTTATTGCTTAAGAAATGTGAGCTATAGAGCATGTATAACATATCTATGCTAATATTCGCCGTGGGGATGACATGAGACGCGATGCTTTAATTTTCTTTTAATCCCAAACGCCTTGATCTAATCATCAGAGGGAATCCGTAACGAATTAAACGGATTGCATTCAAGTCGCAAATGAGGCTATTTTATTTCTCCAGAGATGTCTCAATGACGGGAGGGGACGCTAAATGAATTTTCGATTGTTTGTGTTCACGCCTGGCTTCTTATTGACATCTGATATTGACGTCGTTATTAATTTTACGTAAGGGAAAGTGTTTTTTTCTTAAATCTCAAGCTTCAAGCAACATCAAACTGAATGAAAATTTATAACGTAAGTAATAATTTCATAATAATTTGATGAAATTTAAGAGTAACTACCTACTTAAGTATGGACTACGGAGTACGTTACTACTGTTAAGTATTTTCGCTAATATAACTATAACTATCGCTAAACTTTTATGAAAATTTAGGTAAGATTTAATTTCAAGCTTTCTCTGTTCGTTACGTTTCATTTTAGAGACATTGTTTGATAAATTAACACTCTCTGTGTCCATTCAATCAATTCACAGATCGCGTGGATTCTTTCTATATCTTTGCATTATTTTTTAAGCCTATGACATAATTGATTTTTAAGTCTTTTTACTTTGATACGAAAATACTTATCCTGAATGCTTCTAACTCACGTCCGGACTAAAGACATGAAGCTCGCGATGCGAACAAAAGCCGAACAATCTATTGTCTATCGATTGTAGCCCCGAGTATTTTGTCGTCAAAGAGTTAAGTCGTTTTAAGACATTACCTAGAGTGGTATGAAGGATCTTTTGCTTTCAGATTGCAGTTTTATAGAATTATCCTTTTTCTTTATAACCTTCTCAGGTATTTGTATATGTTTGAACTGTATTTCATATTTTATTATCTACTTAACTTTGTTCTTTTTACAAATAGAGCCTTTCTTCTTCTAATTGATATTCTTCTACAATTTCGTTTCATCTACCTATACATATAATTATGTAGTTTTGTAAAGAAAGAAGATGCAAAAGATGACACCCATCTTTTCTTATCACATCTTCGATTATAAGATGTAATTAAAAACCGTTTCTATTTTTAACAAGAAGTTATTAAAATTAAGTAGTTATCAAATGTTCTGTAAACAGAAAACTATGAAAGGCATGATAGAAGAATTGTTATCTATACACATATCGAGATGGATAAATAATATAAGCTGAACGTTACTTCACATTTTTCGCATAAAAAAAATTGAAATAACTCTTTAATAAAAAGGATAAAGGGTATTATTGCTATAGGTTTAAAGTCGTCTGGTAACAGTGTCCCAATTTTTCACACAAATACAGCGGTGCGTGTTTTATCACTAATACGGCCATTTTGTATTTGGATTCGTATTCTCAATTATATTTTAATAAGAGTTTTTAGATCTGTTTATAAGGATTGTTCCTATATTATGTGAACATTCAAAATACTTCTTTGTATTTGCTTTTATTTTAGTTTATTTATTTTGCTTATAAACTTTATATAACTGTACTTTATCCCCTTTTTTATACTGACTTACAGTATTTTAATTATATTTATTTATAACAGCAAGGTCGATACAACATAACATAGAAGAAAGCAATTTATAAGTCCATACTTTGATTTCTGAGACGCGTTTTTGCAATAACACCAAATTTTAATGAAGCCAGTCCGGTCATTCCACTTCATACAATTATTAGGTTATGTACACAAACACGATGATATCTTATAGGACTTTTATAAAGCGTGTATACACTAGCCGTTATTTGGACGGCCGTCAATCCGGAACGTGGTTTTGCATAAACATTTAAGCTCCGGTCACATCACGGCTAGTCAGATTAATTTATACCCATAACCAATGTGATTGACATCGGCCATATTGTTTAACTTGCCCAAACATGACAGTGTAATTTATAATCTCGCTTTGTGTTATGAAAATATGAAAGCAGTTTATTGTTTGCGTGTTATTTTAATAGCTAACGTATTTATAGAGGTTATTTTAACATCAGTCAATTATAGTCATCTTTTATACCTGCGTATAAATAAGTTATATCAAATATTTTAAATCAAACAAAAACGTGAAAAAATAATAATTTTAAAATTAAAAATGAAACAAAGATTAACATTAACATCACCATAGGAGCCACTAATGCGTATTTTAAAGAAAAAATAAGGCGAGGAGAATGGTGAAAAGAAGGAAAATGAAAGAAATCGGTAAGAATGTTAGGTCTTCGTCTCTTTTATTCGTCTTATGAAACTCTGGTTCTTTCGCTACTTTATGTCCTCTTTATGACCGGTATGACTGTGGTACTTAGTTCAAGCCAGTCTATTGAAGTACTCTTAATCTATAAGTCATAATAGAACAGCTCCAAAAGTGTATGCAAAAGATACACGAGAATGAACAGAACGGTGGAATTTCGTTGCAACAGAATTGATGTTTATAGACATTTGCGATTATAATATTAAAATTTATATCGCGGTCAAGGATAATAGAAACATTTTGAATCACGAAGCAACGATAAACGATTCTGTTAACGTTATAGAGCTCTGTCGTTTCATTAAATTAAATATTTACATTTTGTTAGTTTATTCATGAATAGAAAGATATGACTTTTTCTGAAAGAAAATAACAAAAACTGTCTTTAGCAATATGCATATAATAAACACTACTAATGTTAAAAACGCTGCCAAGATACTGACAAATACTGACAGTAGGGCTAATTCACAAATTCTAAGTCATTCAGCTTGCTACAGAGTAAGCTATGCTATGAAACTCTCTCAAAGGTACCTGGCTTGGCTGACCAAGTTTGTCGCAGGACCGATGGCTGTTGGATCAGACGAGTCCGCTGGACTGATGGCATACGCAAGATTGCCGGAGCGGGCTGGGTGAGGGTTGCGGAGACCGGGATGTTTGGCGCGAACTTGAGGAAGCCTATGTCCAGCAGTAGACTGTGATTTGCTGACGACAATGTTAAAAAAATATTTTTGTATTTATCTCGTAGCTTAAACCATTTTTTTTTTGCAATTTTTGCTAACTTTTTTTTTGCAATGACGATACCAGACTTTAAATATTTTGGCAGAAATATCTTCCTTACGTTACAGAATGATAATTACAGTCTCATGGCACATTTAATGTCTTGGTCCAAACATTCGCATCATCTGTTCGTCGTTACACGTGTCATAATGAATCTTATTGCAGCGAGATAAATGTGCGAATGAATGAAATGGCATTAATTAAATAATCTCACACGTGTCGGCTAAATTGCTTGACGAAATACTTGCACCCAGTTAAGGTTCTTCTGGGAATATTATTTCGAGTGTTGCAGAAACCGCTTCATATGTCACGCCCTTAGGATATAATTACAGGTTTCCTAGTAATACCAAGAATACGGAAACAGATTCATCAAATTCCAAACCATAATATACTTATGTTTAGTGATGAAATACTGATAGTGAACTCAAAAATGAATAGGTAAAATGACTATAAAATTTCTAATGAGTTAATTACGTGAGTAAGTGAAACTTTGGTGAAGATGTTAAATAACAAAATATTGTTCAATTAACGGTATTAAGAGCAAAATATTTTAATGTATCAACACAGTGTTACCGAAATACCTTCGTAAAAACATCCATTAACAGATCAAGGGCTGTCAACGGGCGTCAGTCTATACACTACGCTCCATTTATCACGATTCATAAGTGATTACGGATTCGTTCAGGAAACAATGAAATTTGACTTCAATGGCTATCGTGAAAATAATTACAATGAAATTAATAATGGTAGCTATGACAGCTAGCTAAAGTAAGTTTTTGTGATTTTAAATTAATAGCAAATAATAATAATGTAATAAATACCATGGGCCTTAATTAGTAAGTAAAATTTTTCTTTAATATCTAGAGAAAAATAACAAGCTATTAAAATTTTCAGAAGAAAATATACCCATATTAAAAGGCGGTAATTCCAATAGTCCAAGAACACTAATAAATATTTCAAAATCATAGAATACTAATAAACATTTCAACATTTCGAAAACAGTATCGATCTAAAAATAAATTATCACAATCGTTCGGAAAAACAGAATTCTCTCACTTTCGGCGTTGCTGATAGACGTCGACGTCGCGGCGAGGATTTACAACTGCAATTAGTTATGTAGCCGACGCGACAAACGATCTGCCCTGACAAATGGTGGTCAGTCGTGGGCCCCGACAGCCCCCGCCGCAACAATGAACGGCAAATGCTCAGTCCATTCGATCGAATCACGAATTAGAGTCTGGTTTATTACGTTTAGACTGTAAAAGACTGCTGTAATGTGTAAAATCATTTCTCATTTTTTTTCACGCAAAAATAGTTACTTCAAAAGAAGCATTGAAATTTGTCTCGATTAAGATTAAGATTAGATTATACACGGTTATTGTAATTAATTAATTTTCGAGCATGAAAAGCTATTCAAGAAAAATTATATTCGAGACCAACAATAGTCACGGACAAAGGTATATTTAAGCTATATGCAACGCTAATGGAATAGTTAATCATTAACAATATACACATAGCTGTACATTAGTACTACAAGTCCGATTAGCCTCTAAACTGGCTGGCTGGCTGACACGTAGAGCTAATCCGGGCTTACAGGCGGAACTGCACTAAACAGTCTCGAAATCCCCCACAATGCCTGTATTCGTGCCTTTGAAGCCTATGACAGGATCAAAAGGCATTACGTCATAAGGGCGCCACCATACCATGACCTGTGCTTAATGCTTAGAGGATAATGCTTCGATAATTATTGGTCGAGTTTTGCAATGTTTCTTTTAACTTTGAAAAAATGGAAAATATTTGTTAATATATTTCATTAATGAAATGCAATTGGGCTACTTCTAAAATGAGATAAAACGCTTTAAAAATTTTTACTCTGAAAAATTAACTCGAAGAAAACAGTCAAGTTTCTAATAAATAACTTTTAATTGCAACTCAATGTCCCAAAAGTACAACGAATCCAACCGCAAGAAATTAATATATTGATGCAATTTCGTATTAAACTCAATCATTTAAAAAGAAACTCGATTTAGAAGCAATTTCCGTTATTACCATTTTAATAGGGTTTTGTAAAATAAGAACCGTACATAAATAAGATGTTTAATTCATGAAACATCGTAATTCACAAGACTCAAGCTATAAAGCAATCAAAGATCACGTGTTGACATCTTAAGCGGCACACGAGGTATAGAATGATACTAGTGACTTTTTAAGTAGTCATTATATGCAAATCGTGGAATCCCGATGACGTATTGATCGATAGTACGTTCAGTGTTAAAGATAAACATCGTAAGCTGTTTTTCTTCAACACGATAGATACAAACTTCTTAATATTGAATAATTATTCCATTTTAGGTGCTATGGCTTTAAAAGGTAGATAAGCTATTAATAATGTTATTGTAAAATGAGATTAGTGTCGCTTACTGGAATGTTGATTTTCTATGAACTTCAGGAGGTAGAACTAACGCCATGAATATTTTTTTAACCTAGCAATACTATGTTCACTTTAAGGGTAGTTCATACCGTAAATAAAAAAATAATAAACGGTTCCAATGTAACATGTATCTAATATCATGATAGGATCCTATTTTGAGGGTACGAAAACACACGAAACAAACACATAAACGAGAGCAAATTTCGGGTGGCCAGGTACACTAGGATATCAGGATATCAGGTGCGGTGATCGCACCAGAACCTTTAGCACTTTAGTCGTTTGTAGACTAACTACTAACTACTGCTCTAGCCTGTCTTATCACTCACACAGAATCAAAAATACAACGTACGAAAAAGATTCATTCTGTTTGTCAAAAACGTAGCAAAGGAACGTGCACATCCCATACGATTTACATTATTTGAAAACCGCAAACATTTTGCATATCCGCATTCAAACGTTTAGACAATATGTCACAAAGCCAAGAGTGGCGTAGTTCTGAAAGTTCTGTGAGACGGAGTTTACATGCCGCATCCAACTTGCGACGAATGTTTGCACGAAACCGTAACACGATATACCTCGACATTCCTTTCATATTTCCTTTCCGTGCCTGATATCATTACCATATTCCTGCCCTCGAAACGTCATTTTATATGCACTGGGTTGAAAGTTGTATTTACATTGTTTTTATGTGGTGTTACGTAATTCTTTCGCGTGCCCTAATAGTGCGTAATTATACTACATATTTATTTATTTACTAGCTAACAAGATAATTTTATACGGTTAAACATGTATTTTGTCATATTCAAATTAATATTCATAAAGTATACTAAATATATATTTACTGATATTTTTTATCTTTCTTGTTGCCCTCAAATATATGTATACAACTATTAAAACCAGAGTCAAAATTTTCTTATTAAATTATTACTCTATCTGACAGGATAGTATACAAAACATAATCAAATCAAGCGATAAATTTTGTGAATTTGTCAAACTCTTATCATAATATTCGATAGAAGTGCGGGCAGACCAACTTTGTGATTGTGATCGCCTTTCAAATATTAACTTGGGGGTAAATTTTGATTTAAAGCAGCAATGGGGATCGCTGGATTGCCCGGAAATATAAATTGAATTCTTATCTAGATTCTGATTAGAGAAATCCGGTTCCCATGCTAACATTATTTGCAATACACTAGACATGTTTATGAATGTAAAGGACATGTTTCATTTTGGGCCCCATTTTTGTACAACTACATCGAAAATTTGAAATAAAATTGCAGTTAATAAAAACAATTGATTTCACTTTTTGTTGTCACGAAATAGTTTGCAAATTGAGAAAAAATTTAGAAAGGCAAATATTAATGACAGCTGTCTAAGTAACACATCACTACAGACAATCATCCTACCATCCGCCATTTTGTATTCTGTATAACAATTTTACATTAAATTACTTTTAATTTGCTCGTAATCTCTATTTTTTATTTTTATTTTATTTTGTAGGAAATGTTAAGGCAAAAATTTCCTAAGCATATGTTAGCTTTATTTCTATACAATGTACTAAGACGTGGTCCAGGCTCATGCATTTCAGGAATATCCCCTTTTTAACGAAAAATAAGTTCACGAAAATATCAGGTATTACCCAGAGCTTATAAAAATTTTATTCCTTACATGCAATATGCTTTATATTTAAAAAAAATTAAGACTCGAACGTTCTCAAATTAGGATCAAAGGCTTGCTAAGGCGCTGCATACGCGACGACATACAAGTTCTGAGTAGAAGAGTCAATATTAGCGAATATAAAAGCAATCGGCAAACAATAAATTAATGTAAGGACATTAAATTACTTTTAATTTGCTCGTTATCTCTACTTTTTTTTCTAGAAAATGTTAAATTAAAAATTCCTATCCAATTATTATTTACATTTCTATGTAGTGTACTAAGACCTAGCCCACGCCCCATAAATTTTTGAAACATTTTCTTTATGAAAGAGAATAAATAAGTTCACCAAAAATGATTTTACTTCAGGTATTACCTAGAGCTTAAGAAAATTTTATTCCTTACAAGCAATTTGCCTTATATATTTAAAAATTTAAAACTCCAACGTCGTGAAATTAGGATCAAAGGCTTGCTAAGGCGCTGCATATGCGACATACAAGTTCTGAGTAGAAGAGTCAATATTAGCGAATATAAAAAGCAATTCGCATGCCAGACGCGGCGCGGCTTTCATCCCGGCCCATTGAAACTTTTTATGCAGATTATGTAATGTTCTTTACGACATGAAATGGCGGAGTTCACTTAGGAGTAAATATTTATGCGTGCTAGTTCCGGGCTTAATAATGTGATTTAATAACTGACGGAGGAGATTTTTATACGTATGTATTTCAACTATAATATAATTATATTCAGACTTGGTAACATCAAATGCAACTAATTAAAAAGTTAATTTACATTAAATGTTGGGCTATTCGAATTTTGTGAGACTGTATGTGTTTCTAGCAATATTTCTGTACTAGTAACTAACTGCGCAGCTACCAATAATCAGATAATTGTATTAAGTATGTTGAATACTTGGAAAATTAAATTTTAAAACATTGCAATTAAAATTGCAAATTAAAATTAGTTACCAAAATTAATTATCAAAATTCAATAAAATTATTTGCTCAATACAAATTTTGTTCTGTGACTTTCCCATTAAACTGACGATAAAAAAGTGTTAACTTTTATTATGTCTACAGTCTACACTATGCGGTAGTGCAATATGCACTCTATAAAATCTGAAAAATGATTATAAGATACTCTATAAAAATTATGATTGTCTCATTCCAATAATAACAAAGTTATCAATTTACTATTCGCAATAATATAACGCAACAATATAAATAACGCAACACTATAAATAACGCAACAATATAAATAACGCAACAACTTTTTTTAATGTAAAATATCATTTGAATTTTTAAATTCTTTCTAAAGCTATATCCATCTCATTCTAACAGTAACAAAATAATCGTAGTAGTGAAGAGTAGCACTTAGATTAATATTGATTTACGCTAAATACCACTAATTCATAAAATAGGACAGATGTCCACCGAAAGTGACGCGAAGCGGCGCGATTATCGCAACTAATTGTTTTTGGAGAGAACCTTACACAAACCGGCATTAATCGCCACGCGCAATTTTTCGCCGCGCCGCAATTTTTTTAGTGCGGACGGGCCTTAACTATTTTTATTCGAGATTTCGAAATTCAAAAATTGCTTGCAAAAATAAAGACTCTTCGCTATCGGTGGCGATTATATTTCCCTAGCGGCGGTTTGCGGAACTAGTATAGGACAGATTTGACAGCTTCTTTTCGAAAAATATGTGGGAAATAACCTGAGCTTATCTTTCGATTGTTTTTAAAACAATATGAACTATGATTTCATTATTGGACATTTACAAGTAGTCGAAAATATTACAGGATCTTTTCGTGAGGTTGAAAATTGATTGATTACAGACGTTCTTGATTATTTTGTAGTACCTGAAAAGTAAACCGATTTCATATTTAGTTAGTTAGTTCTTAATTTAGTGTCTTTAATTCCAAATTTAATCCATGTTTAAAAAGTATCTGACGCTCGACACTTGACAGTATCTGTCTTACATTAGTTCTGCGAGTCGCCGATAGAGCATCTGCTCATCGCCAATTTCTGAGTTAATGTTTTGAATTTTGATATTTAGAATTTAGATTTAAAATAAAGATCCCATCAGAAACAATAAGTGTCAAAAGGCCAAGTCTCGCAACTCGTAGAACAACTGTTCTACGCTAAAAAGTTGTGAGATCCATGTAATACCAAGTGGGTTATTAATTTATTCAGTCCCTACTTAAGCGAATTTCTGTCCTAATACGTCCAGCCCCAAAGGCCACGATCATGGTCCATAACAATTGAAAATCAATTGTCTGGAATCTCCGTATTCGAAGCATTGTTACGTAATAATTAACAGCATCTTATAGTGTCGCATATCAATATTAAAAATATTTATTGTTTTATATAAATACATATGTTGAGACTCGGCCATCACATGAAAACACGTGTAAATTAAATTATTTAGTGCGTAATAATAGACAATATTCATATTGTCTATCATTACTCTTTTTTTTAGGAAATGGGATGGTTGCGGGGCGCCTACAAAGTCTCGACTCGACTTGGTAAAAATTTTATAATGGTAACCCTGTTGAAAGAGGCAAATACTTTTCTGGAAATGTTGTGATTTTGATTTGAATTATATATATACCCTCTTTGTTAACATAATTTTTTGACATACTAAAGGGACAACAAATAGTTTTAGTATAATTAACATCCACACGGCCGAAGATGTGGTTTCAAGATAGTAAGATATACGAGTATATACCTTTGCAAATCTACACTGGAAGTGTTACTGGCGTAGGGGATTAAGCTCCGTAGCGTGATAAGAGGACTTTGCCAACCAAGAGGACATTCAGAAGCTATAGCTACTCAGTTATCTATAGCTTGCTTTTGCATGTGACTCCGCTCGCTTAGATGTCAGTTGTTCTGACAAAATAGCCTACGTCTTTCAGTGAGGTCATAGCTAATTTCATGCCTAAATTCATCAATATTAAATCAACGATTAAGGTGCTAAAACGTATGATTGACATATATCGACAGATAGACTGAGTTACTTTTCCATATTATATGAATTGTTTATATAAGATAGTTTATGATTAATAGAAGCAATTAATTGTGAAATACTTTTATTAAAACGCTACACACTCAACGGCCCCCCAGTAAGATCATTGGGTCTTGTGTCGGGAGTCACACACACACACACACACACACACACACACACACACACACACACACACACACACACACACACACACACACACAC
>DVXP01001315.1:0-15468 GCA_018235645.1 Junonia grisea | reverse complement strand
AATACGGTTTTAAGACGATAACGTGTTTCAACATAGAAATACGTTTTGATTTGGCATAGAGAATAAGGGCCCTGGTCAGTCTCTATAAATAAATGGGACTTTACAAAAATACAAAAAAAAAATCAAAAATGAAATTTCAAATGTTTTTGACATGTCTTTCGATAAGGTTACTTTGGTAAGAAAAAACAACGAAACATGTTATGAGAAAGACGATGATGACCTATTTATTAAAATAATGGTATACAATTACAGTTTGTTTATATTATAGTATATTTAGTTACTTACCATTTTCTCTTGTCCAATAGTTGATAGCCTTGGGAGAAGCCTCCACATGGCACTGCAAGGTGACATCTGTGCCTGTCGGTGCTCCTACCAGCTGGTTTGGAACTTGGACTAGAGGATGAACTGCAAACAAAAATATTTATAAATCCCATTAAGTTTATAAATTTATGTATGTATCATATATAATAATGTTGAAAAATAATATAGTGCTACTTAATTTTATTTTTTATTTTTATTTTGAATTGTTGTTTCAATTCAAGCAGGTAAATGAAACGAATAATTTAATTAATAAGCCTTTTTGTAAAAATATAATCCAACGAAATCAGTTTTAATTTCAATCCAAATAATATTTAGTTATGTGTATCAATAGACTATTTATTTTTTATTAACAAATATTCTGTATTTAAAATGCTTTTGTCTTTGTTGTATTTAATGCGACTCGTGTCGTGTCGCAACAAAAAGCCACACAAATGTAATTTGTACCTGGTTCACAAGTTATTTTCTATGTGTGGAACTTTTATATTTGAATAACTATACCACGACACATTGTTGACTGTTGCGAATATTCGAGTAGTATAATAAAATTTCTCTATATAAATATGTACTATAGTAGTTTTTCTGTATTGTATCCGCACACAAATTCATATTTTTGTATTATATTGTCTGTATTTATTAATTCTTTCTCAGTGGCTCGTTATACAAAAGAAGTAATTATATCAGATAATACGTACGTCGAGAAATAACGACATAAATACGTCGACAACTCAAATAAAATGAGGATATGGCCGAAGTCCATCGATCTACTCAGTGGATAAAACATGCGTTCCATCTACTAAAATTGAAATTTCAAGCGCTAGAGATTAAGACCGGTATCCTACTTCTTAATACGAGGTCTTATTGTTACTTATTAACATTAACGAAATTGTGACAAATATTATAAGTAAAATCGTTTTTTACGTTGTCGTTGTAAAAAAATATGGAATTTAATTTAAAGCTCTTGCAAAGGTCGTCTAACATTTTTTTCAACTTTAACTCCGAGTGTATGAAATAGCCAGCCGTTTATAGTAGCCAGCGAGCGGTTTGCAATGATGTATACTTACCGCAACATACGAGTACATTCAACGTTTTTGCTCGTACAGTTTTCATATTTAAATGGCACATAATAGGGTTTATTATCCACTGGACAGTATTGACAGATTGCGTGGTGGTGCAGCGTTGTAAATACGCATATGTATATAGCAGCTTAACCCGCATTTATGTTTACACAACTTTTCATTTATTTGCAGTTGTGTTTGCGCTGCTTGCTAGATGCTGTGGAGCCTTTTGCATTTTACAGTTGAGTATAAACGTTTGATGGTATTATGTTTACCATAAATATTTTAATAACGCCATTATGGGGACGTTATTGAGGACAGACCTCCAGAATAATTGAAAATAAAAGTAATAAAAGTTTCTTTGTTACCTTATTTACACACATTTTATTACAATAAGGCTGTTAATTAAAAATGTAAGTGTAAATAGACGATATCGTTTATTTTTTATTGCAAAGGTTGATTAAATATTTTTCTTATTTCTCTATTGTAATTTTCTTTCATGTTTTGCATTAATTTAATACATTATTCTGCCAGTTTATTGTGTAACCATTTGGGTAATATCTCTTTTCATAGCTCATAATTATGTGAAAAGCACTGTCGGAAGGTGCAAATTCTATTCTCGCTATATTATAAACTTGATAATATTTTTAACACAACTATGTACTCGTATGTATGCATGTTTTTGTGCGAGTAATTTATGTTTGAACTTATTAAACGCACATTATTAACGCCAAAAAAATTGTTTCGTGAATCCTTTTCTATGTAAACTTTAACTCTGCTAAATATTGCAATTGCATTGGCAGAATTTTCCTTAAAAGGCATATAAAGTTTTCGCTTCACGTAAACTATATGTGTAGATTTATTACCTACTTATATTTTCTATTTCAGGCGTTTTTTAATATACCTATTCTTAATTAAACAATATTAAATCCTGCCTTAGATATTGAACATTTACAGATTAGGATCTGGGAAAACGATAATAAACCAAAATAATGTGATATACAGGAGTTTTAATAAAATATACGACAATACGATAGCGCATTCCTGCATGCAGCATATTTGCTCAGAACGCCTCGCTTCGCCACTTCGCCGCGAAATTCTGCAGTTGTCAGGTGTTTATTCCAGAAACTTACCATTATTGGTATTCCCTTTTATTTAAATGACTTTACGCTATTATGTTATATTTACTATAACTGTCGAGTAAACGATTATGTATCTGAGACTCGAAGAACGAAAACGTTGATAAGTGTGCGATGCTTACAGATAATATCTGAATATATATTATCTTTTTTTTTAGTACACATTAATAGATGTAGCGGATAAATCAGCAGATGTTTCACTTGATGATTGGATTTACTGCAGTTTTTAATAGAAACACGAAACAAATAGGCAGCTTTAATCTGCGTTGGACGTCATGTCGATAGAATTCAGTATAATGATAATACGAATACATATTAAAAGGAAAAGAGAAAATATTACAATAGAAATTTTAATTAAAATAATATAATTATGAATTTTACTCTCTGTTTTCCGACGCTGTGGCACTTCGTGGTAAAATTCCATTGCGTCTGTCAGGTGTTTACTCTGAACATTATCTGGGGACCGGCTTCCTTGTGTTTGGATTGTGTTTCCATCGGACTAGCCGTTTGTTCGTGAATTAAACTTGTGTCCCGTTGTTGTCACATCTTATAAATTAGCTCAAACACATTCTACATACAGTGAATAGATAATATATGATGTGTTAATGATAAAAACAGACATTAATTCGAACATCTATTTCTTCTGATATACCATTTTCGAAAAGTTGTCTGAAGTAAATCATTAGATACAAAAATAATACGTGACTATAGTAATAAATTATGTTATCTCTATTTTTTACAAGAAAATAAAAACAATGACAAATCATAATTATTCTTATAAAAATAATGTAGTACGTATGTTATTGTGGAGAACTATTTACTTCTATTGCTGTTAGTAACATAAAATATTACCTAATTAGAGAAACTATTTTACTACAAGTACAAGCAATGGTCTCGATAATTCTTAAAGCCTGTTAAGATTGAATTAAGGAAAGAAATTTCTCTACCGGCCTTACATCGCAGCTTATTTGCGGTTATTCTCTTTGACCGTCGTTATGATCCTTTGGACGGCTTTTACGACTTCAAGTGGCCAATTTAGCGAACAAAATCTGAACGATTAGAATTTTTGTTCTAATTAATAACTTTAAGAGGAATAAGTATAGCTTATTGCTTATAAAATAAATTGGAATAACGAACAGTAAAAGTTTAGTTTAAGTGCGACCCTTGCAAATATCGAATTGTCAATAGATTTTCAATAAGTATATAAACTGAAAACAAGTTTGAATTGATTAGGGAATTTCAAATATATAAGTAGCATAAGATTCTCCGCAGCAATCAAAAGTTACGGGAGTTTTCTCGAGAAGGATTCCGCGCGGAATTCTTGAAGTGACAGTTTGATTAACAGAGCGGCGCACACGCTACGCCATTTTCGGATCTCGGTGTTTTGTAGTCAGCACTACCTTGAGATTTTATCGAGATTTCTTGCTAGCTTAACGAAAACGTATTTGTTGGGTTGAACGCATTTCCTTACAGAAATTCACAGCAACATACAGCTTTGAATTCTTCCTTTTTTGTTCCAAAAGTTAAACCATTTGGTAGCCGCAGAGAACCATCAACAGTTATAAAAATTTCGAGTATAATATTCTCTACTGTAAATAGCATTATGAATCAACATTAATAACGGAGGTGCAGACCTTATAATCTCCGAGAAAACGTTTGTTTTAGATTAAACCAAGAGACTCGGGGTAATTGATTACGATTTGTTCACTTCGTTGGAGCGTTTCTTTTCTCTAAACTCATTTACCTGCCCTCTTGAAGGCTCCAGTGAATCAACTAAAAGAAACTCACCGCGTTACGAGGCACTTACTGTTACAAATGAATTGCTTCACTCCTACCGCTTCAAAAAGTGTTTTTATGTTCGCGTAGGACGGCCGCAAGTCCGCTTGATAGGCTGTTATTATTCGTTTTCGGGGAAGGAAATTTAAATTAAATATTTGAGGGCGTTAATTTTGTCTCCTCATCGAGCGAACGCGACGCATTCTTTGCGAAGTAATTAAACTGAGTGGAAGGGTTCCAGGCAGTAGTTTGTTTGTTCGCTTAAAATTGCGTTTCCTATGAAGTAAATTTCTCTTAGTTGTCACTAGAGCGACGGGCTTTTAATATATTTAATAGGTTCGAGTAGGAAGTTTCGTTAATTGTTTTGACAATGTGATAGCTTAATGGTAATTATTACTTCATATTATATACATGGTGTTACGATTGTTAGTCGAAAATAAATAAAAACAGTCTATTTGGTTTACATTATCCTCCAATCCAATAAATGTATCATAATAAAATAATGGATTAGAATTTGTTTACTTAAATTAATTTTGTGTAATACCTGTTTAAAATTGTGAAACATTCATATAATTCATATAATTTTTTAATTCCAATAATATATAATAAAAATAAAATCCTTTAACATATGTAGGTTAATAAACAAGTATGTACACATGCCAGTCCAATCAGTCGAGTGTTTACATCGGTACAGCCAATAACTGAATGCAAATACCTAGCGGACGACAACGTTCGAATCGGCAGCGGCTAAAGCCTCGAAAAACTTTTACACATATTGAACTAAAACCGAAAGTGGACAGAACCAATTCATGAATTTAGAACAGTTAATTAACGCTGAAAAGTATGCCGGCGGTTAATTGAATTAAATGAATGACCAGAGTTTAGATTTCGGTTTCAATTACAACTTCAGGATATGGTCGAATTTTATTACAATGGTTTCAAAACCCTCAAGGGTGAGACAATGTTGATTCGTTTGTTTGTTGGTTTAAACAAAACCTCTAACATGGAGAATACATTCATAATTTTCAAATATTTAAGACATTTCTGTTTTGTACAACGTAATTTGAGATGTGAAAATTTTTAATTTTAATTATGCATACAAAAGTTATATAAACAATAAAAATAAGACTATTTTTGTGATAATTCAATATGTGTTGTGTATAAATAGTATCTACGTAAACTTTCTATGTTAATTACTCTTTATTTATAGAAACGTACTCCACCCACGAAGACAATTTTCATTATCATTTATGTGGGTAGAAGTACCCTTGAGAGATCAGTGCAAGTATGATTGAACGCTTTGTTGAAATTAATATAAAAATATCGTGAATTTCATAAACAATGATCAATCGTTGTACCTACTGGATGGTTTCGATAACATATTTTGTAATTTATACTTTTTTTTATTAATTTTTTAAAATACGATTTTGTTTCATCATATATTCGTTTAAGCGTGTATAATTTATAAGCTGATTAAAAATATAATATAGAACATTATAAATTTTATAATGTTCTATATACTGTGATTATTTATTATTAAATCTTATAGTCCATCCTGTAATTTCAAATTATTTTCAGAAATTTCAGATTATCTCGCTTTTAATTGTATGATGTAAAATTGAGATTTTTAAGGCTGCCAAGTTCAAATCTTTTTATTATAAGACTTAGATATATTAGGTAAAGGTGTATAACTCTTACATAATTGTATTAGAATCGTTTTAAAATATTTATATAAAGTTTCTGATTGAAAGTTACTCACTTTCTACTCACTCGTTATATTCTTTACATTATTTGATATAAAAATATCAACAAATAGTCTCCTTTTAGAAACGTGAATTTTAGAAACGTAATATAGGTATCAGTTCCGAACGAAAAACATTCGGTAGTTATTTTTGATATCTGCGACATTCGCATTTATCGATCTTCAAGTGGCTTACTGCGAAATTTGCATTTGATTAACCTTTACAGCGAAAATTAAAATGTGCGCGAATGTACTCGTAGGTGCATTATTTCATTTTCACAGTTGTCCAATGAACGAGAAGTGATGTAGGACGAAAGATTAATTTATTGGAATATTCAACTACCCGAAAAGTGTTTATCATTATGTTTTCATACAACAGAAGATTTTCTGCAATTATGTAAAGCTTTAATGGTATTACGAAGGCGAAAAAATGATTTTATTTACACAGATGATGTTTATTTTTGTTATATGTATAATTGTATTATACTTGAAAGTCGTAGTTTCACGAAGTATAGTTTCTGTCTAAATAATGTAAAGTAATACAAAACTAAAAGCCAAAAATATAGATATAATTAAATCGTATTAATTAAGGAAACACATATTCAAGAATGCTATAACTCAACTTGTAATAAAGAAAATATTCATTGAAGTGATATCCAACTAAACTCGTCGACTCCGAAACGGCCCTGATCCAATTCAGATGCACGGCACGCATCGAAGATGATACGTGATAACACGAAAATCTCCCAATTGCTTACGTGTTTGAGATGTCGGGCCCAGCAGTTCCAACCGAGCATTGAATAACTCTGTTATAAATTAGCCTTCGAGATCCTCTGATAAGTGAGTTCGCGACGGAGCTTTTTGCTCATTGGTACTACGCGGAGGTGAGTAGATTTTATCGTCGGATGAATTGATTCATGTTTTGAATTCATAATGATTGAATTCCTTTTCTCTACCAACGTTTCAGTTTTGTGACATTTAACTGACGAATTAATACGTGCCATTTAAATTAGGGATTCAATTAAAAAGATATGGCGCAATTTATGATAATTATAGCTATTAGTACGTGATGGCCTTTTAAATTATGTTTTTCTTTAATCGCATATAACACATACTTATGCTATTCCCAAGGATATATTAATTCGATGCATTAAATTGTGGTACGAGAAACAATAAACCCAATACTATAATTAAAAAATAAGATAATTAAAAAATATTTATTATTGACGATAATGACTAAACAAATCATGTCTGCGTGGAAGGTTAGCAAGAATTTTAGCAGCATTTCTCCTTTTAATAGCAATTTCAATTCTCTCGGCAAAAAATTCTTCAGCCTTCCCGTCACGAGTAAAGATTTACAATACCAGCTGTCCTTCACGGTGTTTGTGTGCTAATGGGTTACTGCTCCACTCGTACAATTATGTAAGTCTTACAGTAATTTATATCACTCTTTTGTAATAAAAGGACAAAGCTAAAATATAATATTATAAAAAAATACTTGGTTGTTGTAACTTCATTGATATCCTGATATTAGATTTATATACAAATACTAGCTGACCCGGCAGACTTCGTACTGCCTCAATCGATTTAGATAACTTTTGTATGGGAAATAGAGAAATGCTGTTTTTAGTGTATTCCCGGCATTTATTCAAATTATCTCACCTTTTAAACCTTTCCTGGACATCTACGAATATTTCAAGACCAAAATTAGACAAATCGGTTCAGCCGTTCTCGAGTTTTAGCGAGACTAACGAAAAGCAATTCATTTTTATATATAATATATAGATATGAATAGGTATTTACCATTATTTAGTACGCTATCGTAGTGGTCTCGGGAGCCACAACTACATCAGCTTACTGAGTCCAACTATTCCGATATAAAAAGGATAAATATACAAACACTTGCACGCCTGTATTTAATGTGTAATTTACATTATTTACTTACAATGGACGTGTAGCATGATCCTCTTGCTAACTGAAGGCGGTACGCCGTTGGCCGCGATGCACAAATACGCTCCCATCTCCGACCTCGTCACCTTCGTCAGATTTACTACCTCCCCCTCCAGAGACATCACTGTTGAAATAAATTTTTATGTTCAGTAAGGCTTTAAAGTTTGTTTTTTGTAAAGTAAATCCTATTAAAAAAAAGGTTTACGTTAAATAAAGCAAAACGTATACCTACTTGCTTTGATTATATAATGTCATTACATAATCAAAGCCTTGTTGCCTTATTTTTCGAAAAGTAAGGTTGTTAAAAGATTCTTAGAAAGTTAAATTGACTTCAACTAGATAGTATAGTAAAGAATAAAAAACATTCTCTCTACCACAGTATATTAAACGTTGACAAAGTTTTCAAATAAAGAGAACAACAGAACATAATTGCCATAATTATGTAACTCTCACAACATATTCTAAGGGAACAACCGCCATTATTGTTATGAGCCCTTCGCAATTTCGTACAACTTAAATATTTTTTGCTTAAGACATAATATTTAAAAATTTAAAGTATATATCAAAAAGTAAAATATTTAATTGTGTGTACTATACGAGTACTTTAGTGGGAAAACTTTGTTTCAGTTAACATGCTGTTTAATTGAGATAATTAATTTTATAGCGCATAAAATCTAACTAATATTATGAACGCTAAAGTTTGTGAGGATGGTAGATGAACGGTTAGTTCATATTTCTCCTCGCGAAAACTACCGGATAGATTTTAATGAAATTTCGCAAAAATAAAGCTTCTACACAAGACTATGACTTAAAAGTAATTGATATAGAAATTGTGATTTGGTCACATTAAAACAATAAAGTAAGTCAGATAAAAATCTTGCCCATAAACAGGGAAAATACAAATGGATGTTTAAAATATATATCACATTTTGAATAGAAAATATTCATGGGCAACTTCAATATTGTTGCGTGTTTGGTAGAGAAAGACCCGTTTGCTAAAAAAAGAAGTACAGCTACGTTTTTCCCCTCTTCAAATTTCCGCTCCATATTGCACATTAATTTTGCAATTCAAAACAAATATTTGCACTATCGTTTATAGTGCTTATTTTACATTTCACCGCGAGGTCCCTGAAAACACTTCGAAACGCCAAAGTAGACAGGCTTTGATAAACAAGTGCGGTTAGTGGTTTGTACTCAAGCTGTTTTCCTGACACCTTGCTCAAATGGCGCCGAAGTACGTTTACAGGCATTATTCAAACAAGAGGATAAAAAGAGGGGCAATATTTTTCGAAGGAGCAGGAGGGAGTGATGGTTTAAAGTGTAGAGCTCTCGGTCGACCGTGCCACGCTTCGTTAACAAACAATAGCAGACTAATATTTTGATGGAGAGGGCCGTGTTTCAACTTTATTATATTTTAATATTATAATTGAATGAGGTGAGGTTAGTAAAGTTTGTTCTGTGTGCTTAGCATTATACGTATACGTAAACATAGATACACGTAGAACGTAGATAGTAGATTATGATGTATTCTATTATGACATTGAATTGAAAGTTAAGCAGAATAAAAATTTAAGATCAAATAAGTAATTAAGTAGAGCAAGTAGCAATAGCAGAGTTTTTGTTTTTTTTTTTCGATATATTTCTAAACATCGATATATTGTCTATTGATATATTTCCTTTATATAGTTCCCTTATAATGTTATTCAAACGAATCCATGATTAAATTTAATATTTTATTAGATTTATTTAAAATTTAATTCAATACTAAACTTTAACGAGAAATAAAATATTATAGTTTCTTAAAAATGCATATCTAAAAAGTTAGTAGTAGAAAATTTAAAAAAAAGTTTGTATCTCAGTTTCGCTGCTCTACATCTTCCCTGTTCCGTCTTCGAGACGGGTCGTTGAATAAACTTGGCCTGTCGATGTGTCACAAGTCAAGTGACGCTCAAGCCCTTCGGACACGGGCGCGAAGTGTTTCCACAGACAACACGAATTTTACGACATTGTCACTTTATTTAATATTACTTTTTACTTAGAATTTTCTTGGATTATCCCGATAGTTTCAAATATAAATATTAATTATTGTGTATCACATCTCTACTTTTTACTATTCATTCTTATTGCATTTATATCATTTCTCAATAAACCGATTCATAATAAACGGAGTTTTAAAAATAAAAAATAAAAAATTTTGAGGTAAAAAATAATAGTACCTAAATGTAGCTTAACTGCAGTATCCTATAGAAAATGAATATGCCTGCTAGAAATCTGGTTTGAATCTTAAAGTATTGCTCAAAATATTTATGTCTAATATACCTATATATAAGCAACCTATAATAATAATGATAAATATTAACCATGAAGCTACGTATTTTTTAATAATTAAGTTTCTTGTCACAGAATTATTAATTTTACATCAATCCGTTGATAAATAATTTTAAATAGCCTCGAGGTAAATGAAAGAGCAATATTTACCCAATCAGCCGACCTTTAAATTTCGTAGGATACCTATAGGTAATATTATAAATTAGGATATAGTTGTTGAATTCAATTATTCTGATATTACTTTCTCTTTGTTCGATAAAGATTTAAGCAAATTGGATTAATGCATTATTTCAACCCAGGTTTGCATCACATTATATTTAAAATATTTATGTAAATTAATAATTTAATGATAGTTATGTATTTCAATATGTTATTACTGTATCGTACCGGTTTGACAAAGAGCGTTCGGTTAAACTACTCAATTAAAATTAAAAGAAAGGACGCGAGTGCGCTTGCTTCTCTTCGATTGATATAATTAAACATTTAGTTTATAGCTCGAGTGTTCGCTGAACAATTTCTACTCAAAACCCGAAATTGCATCTTTATGAATTTAAGTATATGAATTTTACATTTCACGGCAAAGCTTCCAGTCAATCTAGCTGCTAGTATCTAACTTTAAATATAATTTTGACCTATACATTTTACTACATGAAAATTTTAGCTAATATTAACATCTATTTGAAACTTTGAGCAGTAGATGAAAAGCGTTGAATAGAAGGATGGAGGAGTTAATTTGCATCAGTCTCAGACTAAGTTTCAACCATTCATTCATTCGCTTATCTGCATAATTTGTTGTAGAACATGAAACAAATAGGCACGCGACACGCTGTTGTCTTCAGAACATGTTTTATGTGAAACAATAAGGGACAAATTTTGTATAATACTCCATTGTTAGTAGCCGAAGTCATTGTCATTACTATTATTAGCTACAGCCTAATGTTTGTGAATTTAAATTGCGGTACATAATAATAAATATGGACCTTAAATATTACGCCAGTCGGCTTTGTATCATAACTTCGAAGTCCAAATAATGTATTTTAAATCTACTTCAAGTTGTAAGTGATTTATGCAGCCATACTTCCTCGCAACTTGGGCATAACAAATTTGAAAGTGCCGCTCGGCATCGTTGAAAAACTATATTTGTCGTGTCGGACACCCCTCGAAGTTTCCTCATTGGAATATTCTGTAAAGTAACGTTAGCCAACGTAATGGATAGCCTGTATTGTTTTCTGCTCAGATTTATGGAGGTAACTTGTAACGGCTTCTTTAATTAGACTTCTTCACTCAAATTGATGATTGCTACTGACGTTACTTGATATAGAACTTTTCTATAGAAGAAGATTTTATTATGCATTGAACTGAAATTATAAGATGTATACGAGGTGTAGTAATTGTAATTAGTTGTAAAAGTGGCTTAAATTTAGATGTGCCAAACTGGAAACCGTATTGCAACACTTTGATGTAGAACGTGGTTCTTATAGAAACGAATTAGAATTCTCTAATCTTAGCAGCCGTATAGCGGTGCTCGTTCCTCTGTAGAAGTCATTACCGGTGGTACTTTGTTAGCTTAATGAATTGACTGATGGCAGAAGGCGGTCTTAACAGTGGTGGGGTTAAGTAGGAGCTGCCGATTAATCACCCTGTCAGTACAGTTTCCAATTGCCACTCGTCACGAATTCCCCTTAGTAGTAAGCTATAATTAGAGTTTCTTGTATCGATAATATTAACGTCCCCGTGATTCACTTAATACATTTTGTAATCTGGGAAAAAATTGTAAGAACAGGTGTTCATATGAAATATGAATTAATATTAAATAAATCGCTTTATTTATCATTAAGGGATTACATTCGAAGTTAGTTATTATTACGTATATGTTTTAGAGAAAACCAATGAATACGAATATAACAGTTATTACTGCAACACAATAATAATTATACAAGGTTAAAAAAAAAGTTTACATAAATATTTCTTTATTTTAAACACTGAATTCATCGTAAGTAAATTATATAATATAAAGTATGAAATTATAATAAATAATACATATTATAAATAAGTAAACTCCAGAAAGCTGATCGATATTTATCAGGTTGACGGTGACGTTCCACGACACACGAAAACATCATCGTATATTTCTAATCTTAGCCTCTGGTTACATAATAAATGATAATATTATTAACATAAATAAGAGGAATTTAAATTTATATAAAGAATAGGTATACTTCTATTTACCGAAGTGTGTAAATATATTATCAATTAATAAGTTTCAATATTTTTTGCCATGCAATTTAAAAATTGTTAATATTAAGTAACCCTTTTTAGGTTCTTTATTTGACCAAGTACAGAGATGAGTAGGTGAGTAATTATTCCCGGGCGGTAAGAGATTGTAATCCCGCGGGATTAGAAAGGGCGGTGTGAATGGTAATAGGAGCTCCCCGAGGTACTGTGGTCTGATTTACTGCTAAGATTCAATAGTGAATATTTTAAGCGTTGATTTATTCCCTGCTCATTTCTTAAACTTCTTCAGAGTTTAATTATAAGTTTCGTTTTTAGTATCCGGTCGCGGATTTAGAATTCCGTTTCAATTATTGTTGTCGAATTTCATTCAAACAATGGAAAGCGATAAATATGTTACAGATGATTTTTAGGATATTCTTATTCTTATTTCAAGTAACAAAGTCTTTTTCAAATACCTACAATCTACATAATAACATTCTACATACTTCAAAAGTTCACGATTCTATGTGTAATTTTAATGCTTAAACAGAACTTCATCTTTTATCATACCTTTTGTTATACTCTTTGATATTGTTTTTTTTTAATGTACTGTTTTCGTATTTGTTCTTGGTGTACATAAATTGTAATTAATTCATTATCATAAAAACAGTGTGCTCGTTACTCCAATCTAGACGAAAAAGCACATACGTCCGAGAACAAAAATTACATTGTATCACCATATTATAGTATTGCATTGTAACAGCTAATAAATTAAATATTTCTTACAAAGGATAACCAACTAATTTCATAGCAGGTTCCTTATCAAGTGCGGATTAACCTATTTAATATATGCATAGTAAAGCTCTCGCGAGTTGAGGGTCAAGCTCTCTCATGTAAGTTGTATGAGTCTGCAGCCTCTACGTGTTTTCAAGTTTTAATTAAACAATAGTTATAGATCGCCGATACTTACTTAGTATTATATGACACTTCTTTTCTTATATTTTCTATAAATAAGGTAATAATTTATCGTTGACAGTATTGCGTTTCGACAGTTTCATTAGGTTGCTTTTGTACTAAAACAACTCTTTTAATTTTTTTGATACTAACAATAAGTGTTAAACAGTTAGTTTCTTGTAATAGTATAATTTATTAATTGTAATCAAATATTTAAGATTTAACAAGAGATTATTATTGTAACATAAATAAATACAACCACTTAAATATTGATAACGATCTTTATAAACATATATTTCCTTTGGGTACCTTATTAATAATGGCGAAGCACGCAAACGGTTAGTCATAAAATTTGCATGATATCCTAGACCTATAAATTTTATGTTATTTCGTGATTTATTTTAAATATACCCTGTTTATTTCTTATTTATAATATCATATTTATCTAATCGTTTTTAGTGAAATTTTGTTATTGTTTGAAGCGTGCATAAAATACTGTTAAATGTAATATTTGAACAGTTAAAACACAACTTTAAAATGATTGGTTAAGAAATCTATACTAATATTATAGAGAGGAAATATTTGTTTGTCTGTTTGAATTGAATAGAAAATTACTTGAACGATTTGGAAAAGTGTTTTACTGTTAGGATCCATTATATCCAGTGAACACGGGCTATATTAAATTTCTGCTGCTGCTTGTAAGTATAAATATATAAGTTTCTCAGATATGATTCATGGTAATATTAGAAATTAGGATGCAACTCCGTCTGACAGACGACAGGCAGACTGTTTCCTTGATTGATTGTACTTGGAAAAAGACAAAATCTTAAAACGAACTTTTTAAGCAATTGCATGGGACGACTCTTTCATACCTTTAGTTTTGCCCTGTGGTCCACCTCTAGATATTAAGTCTCCGCCGTCTTCTCGCCTCCACACTATTTTTGGAGGCGGATAACCTCTTGCTTTGCACACGAGTTTTGCAGAACCTCCTTCTGGAACCATCATGTCTCCAGAAGTCTCTTCATAGATGATGTCTGGAGGTATCACTACTTCTAAAAATGCTGTCTGTAAAAAAATAAAAACCGGTTTAAAATATAAAAAATTAAACGTGCTATTTTTGTTTGAATAATAGATTAATACCGTTGTTATTCTGTTCTAATCGTCTTATTATAAAAACTTCCAATTATCCTTATGTTAAATCGGTTGCTAATAGCGATTCATTTGAAGTAATATCTGATATCGAGTATTAAATTTCCATTTATATTAATTTAATAATGTATGACTCTTTTGAGTTACCTCTCAGAGGTTTTAAGCTTAATCAATTAATTTGAAACCGACCCGTACATCTAACATGAGATTGCCTTCTACATGAAAAATGTATACTGCCCGATGTAGAATAGATAATTGAGAAGAGATTTTATTAATAAATTATTATGATAGCAAAACCGTATATAAGATGATGATAAAAGCTACGCGTATTTTTAATCTTTGATTAAAATTTATTATAGGAACATGGCTTTAATAAGATCAGCAATTCTACGTAGCTTATATTAAGAATTATTTACTATCCTCGGTCGGTTCTCACGCATGAATGATTCGTTTCATAATTGTCCATCATAACCTTATAAGTTAAAGTTATTAAACAAAGCTTTTTAATTTAATCCAATTCTTATTAGATCACAAAAACATTTATATTATTAATTTTTCAGCGGGATTTGAACCCGCATCTCTGCCGATCCGTGGCAGTGCCGTTAAGCTAAGAGCCGCTTAAATTATTTACTTGTGATAATCAATTTCACATTAAATTAATTATGATTATTTACTATTCGTTAATTTTTCTTGAAATTTATCTTGATTTTGTTACATTATTGATTAATTATTATTAAAATTATGATTTTGACAGTGGCGTGGCGTTATGATTTATCTTAGCTACCAAAAATTGCGGTAATATTGAGATCGAATACTAATCATCCTTGTTGAAGTCAGCTAA
>DVXP01001314.1:0-15472 GCA_018235645.1 Junonia grisea | reverse complement strand
GGATTTTTTATCCCGTTCGACAGCATTCCCGTGTGACTTGACATGAAACGACAGCTATGGATGACAATTTGACATTTATAAGAAATCAATAAAAAAAATCTGCTTATTTATTGCCATTAAGGCGGAACAAAGTTCGCTGGGTCAGCTAGTTTATATTATAATAAAGTTTGTAGATATGATTTTGGATAGGACGTGTTTTCGTGTAATAACTAATATTGTTATTTTTATTTTATGTTTAGTATACCGAATAACTGTCCGAGGACTTGTACTAAGTTAGCGGAAAATAGTTTAAAACTATAGATTCACATTCAAACGCTAATAATAGTTCATCCTAAAAAGTATAAGTCATGAAGTAGCCTATATTACTATGTCACCGAGGTCAAACCTACTTTCACGCCAAAATTCAAAGAAATTCAACGGTTTTGACGTGAAAACGAATCAGACAGACAAAGGTTATTTGTAATATTGGTATTCTATGATGTAGGTATATTGTTTTGGATTATTAATAACGCTCGTAAGTGTGCAATGTGCATGCTTTATTTCGTTCAATATAAGCTCTCTTTGTTTTTTAATTGAGTGATTTATCATTAATTGAAATCTACACGAATACACACATGAATCTTTTACGTTTGTATGCGCTTAATCTGTGGACTATAAGTAAATTCAGTATTTTTTTCCTATTAGATAGTTTATTATCAATCATGACTATATTCCATCAACTTTTCTTTGTTGGCACAGGGTAAATCTTCATAGATACCCAACTTCTGGGGGGAGGTCGGGTTATGTGAGATTGCACTAAAACCCCTGCGATGGTCACCATAATCACGGAAACGGAGAGCCTGTGGCTGTGGGATCGCTTTCGCATACGCATCAGCAAGACTTAAATTACCGGAGCACTCCTTCAAAATTCAACTAATAGGATAAGATACCAAATCTAAAAGAAAGAGAAATCACGAGTAAAAGTTAGCAATATAAATAAAACAGTAATAAAATGATGTCATCTTGCGTGTAGGAGTGTTTTTAGACACAATGTTTCTATTGATGCATTATCTGAGCTGATAAAAGAGACATTGATGTATTCAGGAGCATTTGTTGTTGCATCCAGATCAAGGGTATAGAGCACGTTAAACCGAGCTGTTTATATAAAACTAAAAAAAAACTATAGTGCATAACGGAACTTGCATTTTAGTTTGTGTAACTTTTGTGTAATTATACAATTTATTTATTTACTCTTTATTGTACATGCACACCACAAATAATAAGATAATTGTAAAAAAAAACACGCAAACAATGATAGTACAATTGGCGGTCTTATCGCTTTAAAGCGATCTCTTCCAGACAACCGAGGTGATGTGGAGAACGAAAGTTATAAGACATAGGTAGGTGGTGTAAATATTGAGGAAATAAATAATTAATACATCCCAACTATTATATACAATATATATATACATACATACACAATATATAATTACATACATATATAAATATATACATACATACAAACAAATTATACAGTTAATAAAAGATAATAGAACCTATTAATGTCGTCGTTGTCTAATTAAAAGACAAGTAGTAATTTTTTACTTTAGTTTTAAATTTATTGAGGGACGATGCACATTTAATTTTCAGTGGAAGCTCATTCCACAAGCGGACAGCTTCAGCGGAAAAAGACTTTTTGTAAAAAATTGTTTTATACACAGGTGGCTTTAGGGTGAGATTTTCCGATGAACGAAGTGTCATACTGTGTCCAGAACTGGAATTGCGAGAACACAAAAAAACAAACTTTTCTCTTAAATAATTTGGTGTTTGAGGACAGAATAACACACAGTACAGAAGGGAAACAATGTGTAGATTCCGGCGAAAACGTATGGGTAACCACTTGAGCTTTGCACGAAATTCAGAGACATGGTCATATTTGCGTAAGCCAAATATGAACCGGATAGCTAGATTTTGGAGACGCTCAAGTTTGTTTAATTGGTCTTCATTTAAATCAAGATAGCTTGCGTCAGCATAATCGAGAATAGAGAGAAGTAAAGATTTCTTTATATACAGAGTACTATAAATATAATACTAAATTCCTTTATCTCTTATACGTGTAATAGCAATATTCCGCCCCCAATTTATTTGGTTATAGGTACTGAAGAAAACGGAGCCCTCGGCAAATCTTTAGTGTGAAAGCAAAATCTGATCTTAGGAAGCCGCCAGCCGCCAAGCAACGGGCTCTTGCATTAATTTGCACAGATTTACGAAGATATAGAGGTTTCACTTTTGTTGTTTGAATTATTATTCAAAATGGTGAGTTTTACATTGCATTTTGATACAAATCATCATCATCTTCCTAGCATTTATTCCGGACAGGGTCGTTTTTTTTGTCGACGCAGGGTAAATCTTCATAGATATCCGACTCTTGGGGGGGATGTCGGGTTATGTGAGATTGCGCTCACTAAAACCCCTGCAATGACCGCCACAGCACGGAAAACGGAGAGGCTACGGGATCGCTTTCGCACGTCCGTGGCCTCTTCCTTTTCACAGGGTCTGCTTATTATTCTAGCCGAAGGTTTGATAAGTTTCTGACTTTTACATAGAGTGGCTGACCTCCGCAACCCATAGGGGAACCAATGTTTTAATGTAAATCACTTCTATTTTTATAACTAGTATTAACATTAGATTATTTTAATTGAAAAACTATCAATTTAGTATCAAAATAGTTTAACATTATGTAAAATGACGGAATTTTTTAAAGAAATACTCTTAAGACGCTAATTTTTAAACTACTTTTTAACTTTGTCACTCATGTGTATATTACATGACGATAAAATTATTTAAGTTTTTTAGAATCAGAAAACGTAATAAACTAAGTAGACAAATAAATTTTTGATCTTTTGAAAGAAATCCAATTAAAAA
Organism: Junonia grisea; assembly: GCA_018235645.1. Lineage (NCBI taxonomy): Eukaryota > Metazoa > Arthropoda > Insecta > Lepidoptera > Nymphalidae > Junonia > Junonia grisea. The sequence continues at coordinate 12,568 of DVXP01001314.1, read as the reverse complement.
CAAAAAAGCCATACAGATCATAGTTATACAAAAAAAAGTATGATTAATAACATTAAAAGTTTCTCTGATCACGTATAACTCTGTGCTCCTTTCACGTTTTAAAGTGAATAGGTAGGAGCTCTTTGTGTAGGAAAACGAGGTTTCGCTCTGAATGAGCCGCCATGTTTTATTTTACATTATTAATGAAATATCATTAACTGCCGCACATAAGGTGGAGCGGTATTTTTGGCACAAAATGGAAACCGAATTGAGAATAGATATATCATCTGTTTTGAGTATTTCTTTATAGAAAACTAGGCTTCTTGTTTGGCTTTATTCGAATTTGTGTGTTGCGGTAAACAGATGCTAGGAGAATTACGAAGTGTTCTATTAAAACGAAAAAATAAACATATGTTTTCATAGAAAAATTTAATCAATTTAATAGACGAATATCGATGACAATGTTTTTTTAGTTATTGCCAATTTTGTAATAAAAAACGCAACTGATGTTGATGATTTATTAGGTTCAAACTCACGTAGATACCTACTATATCGAACAAAAGAAGAATTATAGGGGACATAACCCGGGGGGGGGAGGGTTTGGTGGCAAAGTAAAAATGCAGATAAAACATGTCAAAATCTGCAATTTTCAACACTTGCGGAAACATTCTAAGTAACTTACAAGAAAAGCACAAAATAACTGTACTATAAAGTTTAGTACTTTATTCGTGACCCCCCCAAAACTTGTGACCCTTCCCAAAATTTGCTGCGACCGCGCCTGCCTCCTTGTCCTCTTTTGTAGTCGGTAAAAATATTAAGACTTCCTTTCCAGAACAAGGTACAAACAATAACCCCTATATTACACAATAACCGTGTCACAAACATAAATAAAGAGAAACCAGTCCCAGCACACACTTTATACCGAAATTTTACTTAGACGAAGACGACTACCTCAGCTAGGAGAATTTATCCTGGCTAAGACCATTGTATAATTGATTAGACTATATTCCGTAACTTGGATCTGTAGGACTATTCCGAACAAAAATCGAGACTCACTCAAGTGAATTTAGTCATTTCGCTCATTCGGTCTGTCAAATTTGAATTGTTAAAAACTTGCTACCGAATATCCAATGCTCCGTTTTACGTTTTACGTCAAAAATGACAAACACTTTAGTACGACTCGGTGCCGCATCATATCACGTGGCGTGACATGTACAATCGTGTGAGTGAAGTGTAAAAAATTCGCTTGAGTGAGTTTCGGTTTTTGGTCGGAATAGCACTACTGAGGTATGCACTGTACACCCTCCCATAGCCACGTTATATAAAATAATAGCCGGTATTAACAAGATGTAAGGACCATTTTGAGATCTTGAAACTGGGTTAAGTCGCTCATTGTACGTCATATGAATTATTAACAGCCGTAGAGCGTAGTTCCGCGGAGACGGCGAGAAAAATGGTTGAGAATTAAGAAATTTATTTGAGGCATTACGTATTCGAGGATTTAGAAACCTTGCTGGATCCTGTACTTGCTGTATCTGCTTTTTTGAATTGAAATTATGTTAAATGCTATAAACTTACGCGTTATTTTCACTACCTGATCTAAAGAGACATCATGTAATTCCTAAAATCGAGAATAGCTCTACAGTTTAAGACAAAATTTGTAGTATTTGAGTTTTTATAACTTGGGGTTTGAGTAGACCTAGGTACCTACTAATTCGTGTACAAAAAAGTTTTTATCGCCAATTTCAGCCATTTTTGGTGTTTTTTTCACATAAACAGTCCTATTCTGAGACCTAATTTTTATCTTTCCCAAAATTCTTCAAAAATTGTTTCCCAAAATCCGTTTTTTCGAATACTCCGAATTAGGTGCAATTTTTCGAAATACTGCGAAATCATATGTCTTTACCTTATTCCAGATCTCCACAAGCTATATCTTACATATACATATTAATTCGAAAATATAATCTACATAAACTCAAGAAGAACCGCAACCTTCACCAATATAACGTAACGTAACACAGCCTGTACATATCCCACTGCTGGGCATAGGCCTCTTCTCCTATTAGGGAGAAGGTAAGCTTAATCCACCACGCTGCTCCACTGCGGATTGGTGGATATTCAGTGCCTATTAGAAACATATTCTAACCATATTCACTACCAAAATAATTCTCAGACATCTTCCTTCCATATTAAGCCATTTTACACACATACAAACTGCAAAAGTAGTTCATGAATAACAATGTGCTATTTAACTAGTTGAGAGCAAACCGCGTTAAAGTTTCAAATAACTCCATAAACATTTTTTCACTACTGAAACTGTGTTACACACAAACTTTTTTCATATTAAGACTGCAATTTACATAGTGAACTACTTTTCTGTTACGTTACATTAAAATAGAGCTAAATGAGGTTTTTTTTTAATATTTTGTTAGGAATATAGAAACTATTTACTAATTTCAAAGTGTCCTTTTAAGTTAGTAAATAGTTATTACCTAACTTAGTTACTATCTAAGTAAAAGTAGGTATAAATAAATAATAAATAAATATGTACGGACAAATCACACCGATTGAGCTAGTCCCAAAGTAAGTTTGAGACTTGTGTTATGGGATACTAACTCAACGATAGTAGATTTATAATAGATACATATATAGATAAACCTCCAAGACCCGGGCCAATCAGGAAAAGATCGTTTTCCATCATGACTTGGCCGGGGATCGAACCCGGGACCTCCACGTCGCAGGCAGGCGTGTTGACCGCTGCGCCACGGAGGTATGAAATCTTATTGCAGCCGTTGACAGCTTAGAGTACGTACTTGACTTATTATGTATACTTCCTGCGTTTAAAAACTAGGTATAAAAGCGATATAACATCAATAAATTCTAGTAACTTGTTGAAAATAACATTCCATGTAATATTAGATTAAGAAGCCAGTATAGAATAAGGCTGATTACATCGGAAACCGTTAAAACACAGAATAAGCAGCATTGAGTAACTCGTAATAACTTCTATATAATTAACTATATTTTATTAGCTCTTCAATTTCACGCCTGTTCAGTTAAATAACATTGCGAATTACATAAAACCGTCGAAGGCATAATGCAATGCGAATATATTCCTGTAGGAAGGTAGGAGAAGAATTACGCAGAAGAATAGGATTCGATAGCTTCGTTGTAGACATTTCTTAATCCAAAGATTTAATGGTCATGATATAAACATGAGGCAAAAATAGTAAAATAAGGAATGGCAATTTTTTTTACTATATAATTGATCGATAATAAATAATAATTATGTATTGTTTTAAAAATGTAATAATTTGGATCCCCAATTTTCCCAAAAGTCAGCCCAAAACAGTCTCTCTCAGGAATGACTACATAATTTTGTTAAAATCTAAAACAATTAAAAGCTTTTAAAGTGTGTATTCTGATGGCGATATTAGATAGTTACACCCTCAAAACACTATTTGCAAAATGTAAGACAACTCTAGTTACAATGCCCTCATTACTAAATAATGGTCAGTTAAAACGTTGCAAGAATTGCTGAGTTACAAGTATTTATCACGAACGGAAGATCGCTTTCCCGACAGTCTGGACTAGATAATGCCTTACAAATTATGAATCGTTGATTGAACTAGGGATGTAATTAAAATTATTATCTTAAAGAGATCATGGAAAAAAATTGTTGTCTAGATTTCACCTTGCCTATGTGACCCGGGATGATGTAGGGCTGCGTCTAAAGACTCTCACTCACACAGTCACACATATGTATCCGCAATAATAATATTTTTTTTTTTTGCATAAGTATTAAATTAAATTTAATATATTTTTCAAGAAATGTGTTATACGACAAATATCTACTTTCTATGTTCACGCTAATATAAGGTAACTTACCTAAAATGTTTTAACCGAAATTTCATTAACTTGTTATGTTAATAAAGTTTACAGAAAATCTGTGAAATTTTTAGAGTTAGTCAAAAATATATAACACAATATATGTATGCTGAAACAACTTTGTTTTATTTAAATAATTTATCATAAGGCAATTTCAGTGTATAGGAGCCCTTTAATGGTGGCCCTGCGTGCGCGCATGCAATTGAGCTTAATTTATGATCCACCATAGCGATGCTTCACGACCCAAGATACTAAGTTTCGGTACGAATTTCTACAATGATAGAAACAGTAATATCATGTATCTTGCAAATATAATTAAAAACACTAGATAGATAGATTTTTTCGAATTAAATATCAGACTGATAAATCATATTTATTGGTCGTTATGAAAAAAATGATAATACATATACAATATACACCTATCATTCGTTACATAAAAATAAATAAAGCAACAGACAAGAAAGTTATACGAAACAATAACAATAAATTCATCGTCCACACATACATATAATTAAAATTTATTTTCACGAATATCGACAATTAGTATCGCTTCATATCATTTTATTGACTTACGTAAGATTTCGATACTTTCCTTCGCGTATCCTCTCAAGAATCCGCGGCTTACATGACTCGTTTATTTGAGGAGCTAAATAGAATTGTCAGCCGGCGTTATTTATATTGACGTGATTAATTTATACTCGAGCTTCGCTAAACGGAGGTTACGCAACTAGTTCCGAATTACGAAGTCTCTATTAATTAATGTAAGTTTTTATTATATAACAGCGTCATAACGTCTTCTGATTTACGATGCGAGCGCGCTCCCAGAGATGTCTGGCTCTTTTACCGGTTTATGTCTATTGGAATTTTATACATATGTTATAATTATGAGCGGTGTTTATTTGTAAACAGTTATTTCTAAATTGTTTGATTTTTAATATATCTTTTTTATTAAACCGCTAGTACGGCTACAGGAGGAATCCTGAAGCTGTAAGAACAAGCCACTCAATATACTTACTAAATCGTTGCAATATTTTAATTAAATAACTAAACTCCTTAATATACCTTAGTATTAATAAACAAAACTTATTAACTTTGACATTCTCGTTCATCAATTCTTATCTCAAATATTATGTTTAACCAAATATTGAATTATGTACTAAACTAATCAAACAAAGTTAACAAGAGCCTAACGCGCAATTCTAACTTATCTCATTTATTCAGAACTGAAGACATTTTACTTATTCACACAAAACACTCCTTAGGTAATATTATCCTGTAGCGCGAAAATGTTCTAGAAAGATCATGGAAGAACACCCACACTGACACTGTTATTTTGCAAACACGCACGTTCATTTTATACACATATTACTGCTCCATTGTATTGAAAATAATAAAATTAAAGATTAGTTTTTCAGACTAATACATTTGCATGGTATTAGAAATTCTACTGTCCCTCAAATTTTCAGATTGGCGCTTTGATGAGAAATAACTTCTTACTTGATGCTTATTTAGTATCAGCTAACCAATTTGCTCATTAGCTTTCTTCTTGCCAATAAAAAGAAAAAATAAAAATAAATCTTGACAACTTTTTTTATTACAGATTAAAAATTAAAAATGTGAAAGGTGGATGCTTTAGAATGTCCAATTATATTACAACATAACAAAACTATCGTAATATTTACGTAATTAGATATATTAATTTGTTGTTAATAAAAGTAAAAGTGGAGAGATCGTGATGAAAGGAACGACAAAACGTTTTATTTGTCTCGAATATGTTGGGTCAAGGAGTGGTCCAATAATATCGATTCATCAAAATCGTGCATTCGAATAATCGATTTGTAATCTAATGGAAACGGATATTGGATTGCATTTTATTAATTAGATTATTTTACAATCGTTTCGAATTGAGTGATGAGGTTCGTTTCGCATTCTTCGATTTAATGAAATCGATTGATCTTTATCATCGACTAATCGCCCAGATGAAATTGATAGTAAAATTTACTATGTCATAAAGCATTTTATTTTTAATATCTGAAGCGACGTCTTATAATTAAATCTGCATTAAATATAAAACCATTTGAAAAAATATACCAAAGACATAAAAATCACATTTTATAAATGGTTTAAAAAGAAAAATATAGATTTCATAATGTCTAGAAAATCGCTACAGTTCTGCAGATAATCTATTCGCATTCAACTATCGGATGGACAGCAATTTAAATTTTGGAACGAGTTTTCGAACTTCTTCAATTTCTAGGACACGTGTATTTGGCAAAAGCCCAAACATTCAAACAAATACTTAGCAAAAGGTTACCGTTTCGGAATTCTGTTCAAACTTCAGACTATAAATAACGGACATTTCCGCGTTACATACGCGCTAAAGAATCGACGGCGTTTAAAGTTGTCATTATATAACTTAATAACTTTCATACTTAAGTTAACAAAGCTGTATGGCGTGTTGTTGACGTGCGAATGGAAATAAAAGCTAGCTTAACTACGCTAAACATCGCACATGTGCTCGTAAGTGAAATTAGTATGTGATGGCGAGTATTCTTGTTGCTTTATGCTTTCCTGGTAATAGGCGCCAAGTCCGAACCACCTCATCAGATAATTTACGTCACATTACACTAAATTTTGTAGGCGTCTTTAAAGTTACAGTTTTTTTTTAATGTAACAAACAAATAACTTACCTTATCTTAAATTAACAAATAATAACAGTGTTGGCCTAGTGGTCACTGCAACTGACTGAAGCGCTGTCGGTCGGGGGCCCATCCCCGCTCATGACAGACATTTGTATTGGCCATATTAGGTACTTACCGTGGTCTAGGTGTTTGTGTTTGTGTTGAGTGTTTCCGGACCCCCGACACAAGATCCAGTGATCTTTCTGGGGGCTTTGAGTGGGAAGCGTTTATTAAAAATATGCTTATTGTTAAAGACAGTCCAGAAGGGAATAATAATACAATAACTGTTCATTATACATGTCTCTATTTCCACGATTAATACAATAATCCATTATATTATATCCGCCTATCGCTATGTCTCCTCTCTTGACATTCACACCCGTTGCTAGGCAGCCACTAGCCAGCCAGCCAGGAATCTTGCATTCCAAAGAGTCCCGTTAACATTATATAATCTACAAATGACTTTTTTCTAATAAATGTGTTATCTTCTTTTTCAGGTATGTAACAGCCGTGTATGAAAATCTATCTTTAACGTCTACTTGTAAGTAATATTAAAATGTTTTCTTATTATATATGTATTATGCATATTTAACTATACATTACATTAACACTCTTGACATAGAAACAAGTCCCAAAGGGAAATAACTGTGCTCTACAAAGGAAGTGTTTGTCGTCTTTACTGCTAGGAAAATTAATCTGAACAATTTCCTATGACGAGTTTGACCTATTTCTTATCTTTGTTTATTATTTTTAAATAATAGAGGAATTATTGGAAAGTAATACAATGGAATAAAATATACTGATTATCATAAACTGTCTCAATCACGACAGTTCAGACCGAAAGGAAATTCGAAATCCTAAAGTCATCATTACATAACAAACAAATTCAATAACCGATTTCATTTTACGAATAAATTGACGAACAACAAAATCGATATCCAAAAAATCGATTTTGCGGTGCGTAAATTCGTAATCGTAATAAGAGGTCTGCTCCCAAACGATTTCACCACGCAATGCGAACCAGCACCGAAGTACCATTAATTCAATTTACCAGGATCGACTTTCTAAATGATGCACAAAGCTCATTTGTGGAATGACAAGTGAAATTGAAGCTGCCATTTTGCTTTCACGGGCTGAGCGGTGACATTTAGTTCTGAATCTAGATGGAGTCCAGATTATCTCGTAACCATCTGTACTGTACCGGTCCCCCATTTTATCTTCTGATTTAATACACGGTAAACACTTAATGGGTATTACTTAGGGTTGCCAGATAGAAACTTATCCAATTCAGGACAATTCTAGAACAACCAGTGACAATTCTAGAACTGAGTTTTCAGGTTAAAAAATGGTCATCACCCTCTTTACACTATGATAGAAGTGTGGCCATTTTAAGTAAAGAAAGGTCGTCACTATATTTGCCCAATCATAGAAGTGCCATTTCAGTGCTATTTCATACATCAAGATTTTCGGTTTCGGGATAACAAGGCTTGATTACTGGACACGACGGGAAATTCTGGGACAATCCCGGATTTCCAGGACATCTGGTAACCCTAGTTTTACTGAATACGATAAAAGTCTAAGTGCTTCGCATTTCGTAACACGCGAATTTTAATGGAGCAGATAAGATGCGAAGTTTGTTTTAAGCGATTTCTAATCTGATTAATGCGTTGAGAAGATCCGTGATGTTACGTTGATATTAATTGTAAATATGCTTTTAACAGCTTTGCTATGAGAATTTATCTTGCAGGTTATCACAATATACTTAAAAATCTAGCTATGTTGGTGCATATTGATTTTTTTTTTATCTAGATCGTTTTTATGGAATAGTTTCTGGAAGTTTTGGAAGTTAGTCACATTGGCCAAAACCTATTCTATTGCTATACCTCTCTATTACCTACTGTTTATCAGAATGACGCAGGATGATTGATGATTTTAATGGGTATGTTAAATTGATTAGTTTTTACTTTAGGGATTTTTTTTTCTAGAATGTCTAAAGATGTCTTGATATCCAATGTAAACAATTCGTAAACAATATGATAGAGGATAATAATTTTATATACTTTACGTTTAGCTTTTAACGACGGACAGTAGCTGAATGGAAATGAATAGTCAACTCGATATCCACTGGACAGTCGCATACATAACATAGCAGCGGTTTATTTATTTAAAATTAGAATAATTAAAACAATGTAGTAGTATGTAAGCAATATCTAATAATAGTATAATCAAATGATAGATAAATTCGAAAATCCATTCGTTACATAGATGCATGTCACCGAAATTTATTAAAACATACTTTTATTAAACATATTTTTTATTTATTTAGAAAGTAGTATAATTATTTACCTACATATTTTGAAAAGACATTTAATAACATTATTTTCTGTAAAACATCGTGTCATTTCGTTCTAATTCATTTATTTAACAACCACTCATTTCCCAAATAGCTTTAAAGCTAACCTAACTAACAATTAATGTTTTAATTTCCGACTTGTATAATTTCTATAATATTTTAAAGCTATCACTTTGACAGATATTACAATACGGCTCTGTAGGCGACTGTACCACTTTGAAGTGTACCGATTTCTTGGTAAGAGCGCGCCTTGATTGTTTTGACGGTCGCTCTACTTTCCCGTTTTAATTTTAGACAAGTACTAATTAACTTTTGTATGTTATTATATCTTTTGTTGTTGTTCGTAGCTTGTATTTATGTTCATTGGGCATAAGAGTACTTTTTTAATAAATAATCATCATACTGTATAAATTGTATGAATTATTTTACATAGGAAACAATTTAGGTTTAAGTTATACTTTTTGTGTTAAAATTATGAAATCAATTACTATTGATTTCATATTGATTTCACTGTATGTTTCCAAAATAAATAAATAAATAAAAATACCCTTAATTCATTTAAGAAGCTCTTTTCATATATACTAATGAAAAGTATTTAAATCGCTTTACTTTAAAATACTAAGGTAGGTGACTGTTATTTTGTATTATATGAATTAAAGTTAAAATAAATTTTTAAAAAATCGTGTTAAAAAGATTAATTTTTAATAAGTGTGGATAGCGCAAAAAAATTAATAACTATTCCATATTTAATTTAATAACTAAATAATAGTTTTTGTCTTTTAGAGATAGATAAGTTAAGCTTTCAGTACAGGTTTAGTTTTATTATTACTACTTATTGAGTAAATTACACCAACATGAAATAATATTGTAGTCTATCATTTATATTTACAAGCGTTCCGTGAGAAGATTCACTTTCTTCTCAATGTGGGCGTAATTCTCTAAAAGCTATAAAATTAGATTTTCATCGGAAGCCGCTGAAACTAGAATTGAACATGATGCTATCACGATTTTGATAGGGCTGTCTTTAAACGTCTTATTTGAGTCTCACTAGTTTTTTTTTTATTTTTATTTTAGATTTATTTTATAAATAAATATACGTAACACATCATAACATCCAAATTAACGTTACGTAACAGCTTGTAAATGTCTAACTGTTGAGCAAAGTTATAGAGTTTAATCCACCACGCTGCTCCACTGCGGGTTGGTGGACCTAACGTAAACGTTAACAAAAATAATAACGTTGCATATAATTACAAATAATAAAAGTATAAAACTAGTAAGACTTTGTAATACGTCGTAATAGTTCGCAAAAGAAATCAATCGCTATGGTGTATAGTGAGCATACAAGAAACAGGGTAATGCGCGCAGACCATCGCATAGACCACCGCAAACAGGTTCCGAGGAAATGGACCGTGACGAAGAACCGCCTGCTATTCACCCTTGCGTGTTAATCTAAGAACTACTTGATAATGACATATCTTACTATTGACCTTTTGCACTTTAAATTGCGAGATGATGTTTGCAAGATATAACTAGTATTCTTTCTGGGGATTGGGCGTTGTGGTATGGGCTTCATCTATTACTGCTAGAAGTGTAGACATTTTGCTTAATAGGATTTCATTTTATGGTCTATTTTTTTTCATGGAATAGGGCGGCAAACGAGCTGACAGATCAACTGATGGAAAGTAAATACTGTCGCCCATGGACATTTGCAACACCAAAGGAGCTACAAAGTGCGTTGTTGGCCTTTTAGGGGGTATGGAAGGGGAATGGATGGGAAATTAATGGGGAAGGGGTGGGGAATTGGGCCTCCGGTTTCCTCACTCACGCGGCGAAACACGACGCAAGCGTCATTTTACGCCGGTTTTCTGTGAGGCCGTGGTATCACTCCGGTCGAGCCGGCCCATTCGTGCAAATGCATGGCTCTCCCACGGTGAAATCTCACGGTATTGTGAGATGATTTCTGAAATACTATCCTTGGGATTAGACGTTATGGCATTGTGGGCTTCATCTATTTCTACTAACAGTAGAGATCTTTTTTTAAAAGATTTTTGGATTCTATGGACTTTCATTGTACATATTATGTGTGAAATTTTTTAAAGAACTGTTTTGTAAGAAAATATTTATTTATTTTCACATACGTTTATTGTTTATGTACGGTAGCAACCCTAGACTAAAAGCATTTCACTGGTCCATCGCATAACCCTCAGTTTAGTGCACATTGCAATATTAATAAATTGAATACATTATATTAAAGTTGGCGAACAACATTAATGGATAGTAGAAAGCATTTAGAAGACAACGCTTGAGGAGTATACCTTTCCTCTGACTGACCTCAATTAGATCAAACTAATGACAATTCTATGTCACCGTAATAAAGTTTAAAATAACTTGCAGCTATTTCAATTGTAGGATATAATGATCATTAGTTATGTTGACCAGATAATTAAAGTATTTAATGGTTGACGTTTTACGAATATCTCCTATCGTTGACGATCGATCGCTAGGCGATTCATTTGTAACGATATAATATTGCGTTTTCAAATGAATTGTAAGTCTGTGGTCAATGCATTATTAGCGAACAAAAATATTTGCCCTGAAATGTAGTGAGAGTAAGTTTAAAAAAAGAACGTGGAAGAACAAGGATTATGAATAGCCCAACGAACGAATTCTGCGTTATAACGGATAATATATGTAGTTACGTATAGTTTTGTAGCAATTACTAAAGCTAAGCAAAATTTTAGTAGCAAAATTGTTTTAATTGGTGGATCTGAGGACACTGTGCAATCCGCGATATCCTAGGAACGATAGCTCGCACACGGGGTCGCGTGATATGCCAACATTGCCAACTGAGGTTCTGCGAATACACCTGCAATTGCTGATACCATGATACTGATAGCTTAATTTTTACCACTTTTTCCATCTCATTAACAATATTAACATTGTTGCTCCAACCCCGATAACATCAGTCGTTCGACAAGAAAAAACACTACACCTTTATTACAAGCAATATTAAATTAATTACTTCTTAAAAACGTTGGAATATTCACGTCCAATATCGCCCACTCGGGTCTGCGAAAATTTTTTAGTTCCAAGGCGAACAAAAAGAGATATTATTTAAGATAAACCTAGCGGACAACTCATTGCTAATTGCGACAATAAAAATTGTTGCGGACCATAAATCACTGCGCACATTCAACAATTTCCCTTAATTGGTCTCGTTTCCCAATCGAGAGATTGCGATCTCGAGCTGTGTGGCCGCTAGCCCTATGCCCAAATCAGCAGGGTGATCACCCTGACACTGACCGAACACGTGAAGTAATTAGTTTCGAGCAGACCACACACGGGCAGCATTAAGCCAAAACTCAGGCGCCTGCGTTTACTTTCATCCACCGAACGGGTCTGGCTTGCATGAATCACGCTGAGATGCAAATATGAGAGGCTATGCTGCACTGGAAACGGGTCGTTTAAGGATATTGTCACTTTAAGTAGTTTTCTTGACGTTGTTTATTTGATCAATTATGTACCATATTCTCTGCAAAAATATAATTATATCCGTATTTAGTTATATATAATTATATTATATAAAATATAATCTATACTAATATTATAAAGCGGAAGAGTTTGTTTGTTTGTTTGATTGTTTGATTGTTTGATTGTTTGTTTG
>DVXP01001313.1:0-15481 GCA_018235645.1 Junonia grisea | reverse complement strand
TAACCTGTCAATACCTAGGCTAGAATAAAGCAGACCCTGGTTAAGTCCGGGAAAAATGCTAGGAAGAAGAAGAATTTATAAAAAAAATATTAACTTCGTGGATCCTTTTCCATATAAGGTTGAACTATGCCAAATTTCGTACTCCTCCGTTTGCCGAATTTTCGTGAAAATGTATAAGAAGTTTTCGATTCACGTATTAATGTTAAGAAAGATATATTAGATAGATTAACGAATAGTTCAAGTTCACATATGAATAAGATGTTCAGTTTACAGACATTCTACATGTTCTCGTTGAATACAATCCAAATATCTTATTTAGATTCGTCGACAGCCAGTGCAACGGCTGCTGCAATTACGTCGACATTAATTTTTCATATTGCTTTCCTCGGCTCGGCCCGTGCGACTGTGTTCTAATTATGTCCCTTTTTTGTAATGTAGCACTTAGGCCAAAACTCATTAGAATAATAAAATTCGTCGTATCAACTATCTATATACATCTTATCTCATAAAACTTATGTCTAAAGCCTAAAAAGTGAAAATAATATTATTCATGGAAGTGAAGTTTACGATTTAACAAATAACTTTAAGTTGATTTTTATTTATTTCTCAAGCTCATTCATTGCTTCTTAACTTACTATTTTGATAAAAATATGGATTATTGATTATACGTCCTAAGTTAAGGCTACCTTATCATCGAAACAGGGTTAGGACTTCGAGGAATAAAAAATACAGTCGGCTTTAACGCGCTATTTTTAAAAAGAACTGGAATGATTTGATTTTTTTAGAGCCCGCTTTTAGCGAAGGCTACAGTTTAAAAAAATGTATATTATCGCGATCCTCTGATGAAAGAAATTTAATACTAAGTTTAAGTTACATAATAAATGATTACTAAGTACAATAAGCCGTATTAAACAACATAAATAGGTCTGTTTAGTTGAAGTGAGCACATGTTTCTCGAAACCAAATTAAAGGAGCATTTTATTTGAACGCCTTGAGTGTTGAGAAGTATTGTTGTTGTCAACATTTAAATTCGCTTTGATGTGAGATCGTACTGTTTGTATTCGAAATACGATACGTATACGTGAAATTACATCGGTATAACAACTTTGCTCTTTAACAAGGAAAAATGTTTAAGGGTATTTTTACTTAACTAAATAATAATATTATTGTAGCGTTTCTTTTTTTCCTTTTTTTTATTAATCTTCGAAAAGCCTTTTAAATATTAATTTAAATGTATGTGTTATTATCATGTTAATATTACATTAAATAATGAACTAACGTTTCGGAGTAGCGTTTTAAAACGTATACCTACGATTTGGTATCGTTATGACATCAGTCGTCTGTACGCAAGTCTTAGTAATTGGGCTTAGATAAAAAATGTTTACTTAATATGGTACGTAATGTTTATGTATGTTTATATTGTACTCGAGGTCGATCGTACTTCTCGTACGAGATACTTGGTTATCTGTCTCGAGGAAGCCCTTCTGAACCCTAGAGTCAAACAAAACATTGGTCACGATCAATCTGGCCAATAACGATCTTATCGCCATAGTGACATCCTTATTTACACATATGCCTACTTGATAAGCAGAGATTTACTCATTAGACAATTACTTGTGTACTTATAATTACCTACTTACAAGACTAGCCGTTGCGCGCGGCTTTATCCTCGCCTGTAACGATTGTATGTAATTTCTTCGAGAATTTTTAATTCACCAGGATAGTAAGCATGTTCTATAGTAATATTACTATTTCAATTATATCCAAATCGGTTCAGCCGTTTCGCTATGAAAAAGCAACAAACCTCCAAGTATACAAACTTTCCTCCTTATACGAGTAGTATCATAGGAGTCGCGGGCCAAACCAAGCAGGTAGTGTGAAATAAAGAAGTGTTAAACACGTGCCCTAGTTGAATCTTCTTGTGATGAAGACGATTTTAATTTTCTAATTTCTAAGGCCTATTAAATATGCAAAAGGTTAATCACAAAGTATCTAGGACAGTAGTTCTTTAATTATTTAGAAGTTTGGAATATAATCGCAACAACACAAAAATACAAATAAAAACACTACCAACTGTATTTTTAATTATTATTCTAAATATTTGTTTTTGCTCGCATTAAGATTCTGATGCTTGCTATCATCAGGTTAATAGTAAATGTATTTGATGTAACAATAAGAAAAAAAATTATAAATTCATATCTATATATTTATAGTAATAAGTATGTGAAGTGCAAATTTTATTATTATTAAAATATTGTTACGGAAATACGGCGAAAGGAGGATCATGGAATTTGGTATAGTTACAGTTAATAGGAAACAGAGTTGACAAAAATTTGCGTAAAATACATTAAATTTTTTGAAATAAAGATTTCTCACAAGTCATGAAAGGTTTCATGGTCGATTTAATAACTTGTAATAATCCTGACTTTCTTTAAAAAAAAATATCGACAAAAAAAAGAGTCCCGCTGAGTTTCTTTCGCGGTTTCTTCTCAGGCCTGAGGCGTAACTCTTACGAAACCGTAGTAGATAATTCTGTTTGACTTTCAAAAAGTGAATTTTTTGTTCCTATTTTGAATAAAAGTATTTCATTTCATTTAATTTTATTAGCCACAGGCCGCTAATAATAAAATTAATTAAAAGTAAAAATATAATTTAAAGTAAATACCTATATATAGGAGTACTAATATGTAGTTTCTATTGTTTATTTTTCCGATTACCAGCTAGGATCGTCATACCAACAATTGTTCATATCGATATAAATTATTGTAAATATTTGTAACAGCGTGTACTGTATGACCCAGATTGTGTTGTACATAGATGCGTTATTCAGTTGGTTCGTGATTCAGCCAGTTTTTTTGTTGCACCTGTCGTGTTTTCGCTTGTATCGCATCAACCTCAACAATATTGTCATGTAACTGTAAAAAAAATAATCCATACTTCGATTATAAAAGTCTCGCCATTTGTTTATATTGTACGTTTTCTTCTCATAGCGAAATAATTTCGATGTATTTAGTATGATAAAAGCTTAGTGCGAAATGTAGGCTGCCTATTGGATACAATAACCGAAATCAGAGTTCGCGAAGCCACGGGCAAATAGTAGCTACTTATTTTTAAAAACTGATTTTTTATGTACATGAATGTTTTATATGACTCTTTAAATCTTCTCGGGTTGTCATTGTGACTGGGGCCGACTAGGGACGGTACGGCAAAGTACATATCTTTCTCTATCCAACGTAAATAATACATAGGTACCTAATTAAGACGTAACATTGTAGAGATTTACTCAAAGAATATTCAGCATAAAGTACCTAACGGTATCAGACGTCACCAAACTGTTCGTTATCGAAGCATTGCAGTTCGTATCTTGTACTCGTAATAATGTTACTTACTTTATATGTAATTAAGTATTATAAATAATATTTATTCTGCCGTCTCCAGTAAGCGCAGTCCATTAAGCTATTTAAACGAAAATCGAAATTAAGATATTTACATCATATATGAATATATTATAGGCTTTTTTAACCCGGCATCGATATACCCGTATAAAAAATATCTTTAAAAATTTAAAGCTCTTTAATATTCATTTAATGGAACTTAGGCGTTTCTCGTTAATAACAGGAGATATCCGTTGTATTTACTAGTTATTACATACATTGAATCATAGTGAGATAATTACGTCACCCATGGTGTTTTATTATTACTATAAATGTTTAATTTTTAACGGCAAGTACAATTACTTATAATAAATCAATCAAATGTAGGCGGTTCGTATAGTATGAAGTAACAAGAGAACATTCCGCGCGTAGGCAGATGACTATTAGTAAAACTATATTTATGATCTAAAACATTAGTTGTTGAGAAATATTATATTTTATCCCTGAAAATACACACCATAGTACAATTTAATATGGCAACTGTGGCGACTAGTAGAAAACAGAGATTCTACTTTACTGCTTAACAAAATTTAAGGTTCAATTAAACAGAACACAAAGATATGTTGTTATTTTTTATTTGATTTTAGGTTACAATATAATTTATTTATTATAAATTTTTTAATTGTTAGTGTGGTGGTTCAGACCAAGCAAAGCAAATTGTGTATAGGCTAGGCGAAAGTGTTTTGTTGTGGTGGTTTTCCTTTTCCGCGCATGTGAAGCGCTGTGTAGTGAGTTTTATAAGTCGGATCTTGTGACAACACTGACAAAAGACAGAAGCAATGAAGTTTCCCAGTTATTATTGCTTCCAACGGGGACATGTCAATCAATTTTCGTCGTTGGTCAAGAGAATCCTTTGTAGTTAATATATACGCCTCTTAATAGAAATTAAATTGTTTGAAATCTTTCTAAGCAAAATTCAGGAATCGTTTTTATTTGATTCGATGTCAGTAGGTGCTTTTGTATGACCGTGTAGCAGTATAATATAGTTCAGTAGGTATAGTTCTTACATAAGCGCAATAAAGCGTCCTTATACAGTCTCTGTAACCAAATGTTTGAGTAACTCGCTTAACGAAACCACGTTGCTTATAAACTTTATTTATAGCACTGTCCAGGCGTTAGCAGAACGCTTGTTAAGTAATCAAAACTTCTCAATCATTTTCAATCAGAACCTATTTTTATAATTGTCTAAATAATATATCTCGTCGTTTATTTATCGTTAGTTTAACAATACAAATGATCCAACACCAAGATTTTATTAATTTTTTTGTGTAAAATATTCAGTAAACTAATTATATGCTTTTTGATTTTTAAATACACCGAGCAGTTTTAATAAGAGTTAAACACGAATAAATCAAATTTTGCACATTTATATTTCAGTTAAGTAATTTCAACATTTTTTTTTATTCTGTTTTATCAACACTTAACTAAGTTACAGTGTTGATCGTTTAACTAACTTCGATCCGCAAACTAACAAATAGCCTCTACGGTTGTGAGAATCCATTAGCTATACGCTTTTATCTCGCCGTTAAATGAACTACAGTGTAACGTTCTAACAATCACTATGGTGTCATCACACGACTCATCATTAGAAGTCATCACTCAAACCAATAAACTGAAGTGACAGAGGGGCCACTAATCGTGACTGACGTACCAACAGACAGCGATAATTAACAGAGCGATTGGGACATCTGATTATATGCATTCCACTTGTACTCAATCTTACCATCAATTTATCATAACGGACAATACGAGTATTACACGAGACAGCTTTGCATATGTTATAGCATGGTACGGGACATGTAACTCATGTCCCGTACCAATATTCTCCGTACGGCTTCAAAACCTTACCTCATTGAAAGAATAGATTCTACATATATAATATGTTATTGATAATAACCGTAAACAATTATTTCAATTTTAAATGAAATATACAAATAATTCATACGTATATTAATTACGGGCGATTGTAAAATAATTAACATAATTAGGTAGTGACTGATCAGTTTATGAAAATTTGCATTAGGCAATTATGAAATTAGGAATTAAATAAGTCATCATATAATGGAATCATTTCGAATAGTGTTGGTTTTATGGCTAATTATGTTGGAATCTCTAATAGTTATCAAGTTATCAATTTGTAATAACACGCGGATTATGAATTTCAATAATTACCTACTTATCATATTAACTTTATTTTTTTTTATTAATGAAAGTAGAATTTGGTGGAAAACTTTTAATCATTAAAAAAAGCGTGTAAGCAACGTACCGCAAGGCCGCTATACGGGCAATATTCCGTGGTATGTTTCGAAAATCATATCACATTAATTCAATATCAGCCAAGTAAGTTGTATCGGAGTAAGATCAAGGGCCGAAGTCTAAGTCAACGTCTTGTATGAGCGCTTCTAAGGAAAAGACAAGATAAAATTTCGTCTTCAAATTACAACACATACTGTTTTGACTATAATTAATAGGGTCTCCGGTCCTGCCTGTGTACTTAAAGCAGTACTAACAATATGAAATTAAACGTCTGTAACTAAACCCGTTCAATACATTATGCTATTATTTGTTGAAGGCACGTCTAGTGAACGTAGACATCCGCAGTTATCATTGACTGAGTAACTTTAAGCATGCCATGAGTCTACTGCATTGCTTCAGCTGGAACAATTCAAGAAGTTTCATTGTAGTTAAACTCCGCTTAAGAAAGGCCTAAGAAATGAATACAGCACAAACTATGTAGAGTTAACTTATTCATTGAGACAAATATGTGACTTTAACGTCAATCAGAGCGCATTTATATTTTTGTATTTAGATGGAACTTGTATGTTACGTGGGTATGTATTAAGTATGACGTAGGCGTTTTGTTTCAAATGTATTTTTAAACCTGAATCATAGTTATTACCTTTTCACTTTGATGCTTTTTTTCGGAGATGATAGAATAAATTCGATACATTACATTGAGAGTTGAAACCTTAATGTAAAAAATAGATTATTTGAAAACAAAATGAAGTTGTAAATAAAATATTTTTTGTAGGATTTATTACTTTAATCGATTTCAAAAAGAAGCAGATCCTCGATTTGACTATAAACAGGGTGTCCCAGAAAGTGTGGATCAAATCAAACAGGGGTGAAGGGGAGGTCATTTGCCATCTTCTGACCCCAAAAGTGGTAATCCGATTTTGTATTTTGTAGTTTAAAAGTTATATCGACTTTAGTATTTTTTCTAAGTCTTGCATAGAGTTCCACAAAAATATTAATTAAAAAATACTGTGACGGTTACAGGCTTAATTTTTTTTTTTTCAGAAACCTTGGCTAATAGCTGGTCTATCCTTGAGCACTATTATTTTTTAGCCAGCAAATATGTTTTTATGTGTGTTCGAGGAAAATTTCGTCATTTATAGACCGATTCTGATGGTATTTTTCGTTTTTGGTTGGAAAGGAGGTATTCCAAGGGTGGTTCCATGCTAAAGATGTCATAATCTGATAATGGAATTCCAGAGAAAAAAAATAACACAAAAACAAATTTTCAAGTAGGTTATTTTTTTGAGAAATTACTTCTTTACAATAGTAAATACATCTCATGACCATCCACGTCGAATATACAGATATTCACTTGAATATCCGTTATAACTTTCGTATTGTTCTAATGAAAAGTTTTCGTTCGATACGATAAAAAGTTCGTACTTTATGAAAATATTATATCGGAGATAGCAGAATGCGGTTCACAAGTTAAAAAGACAAAACACAGAAAATGTCGTGACGATGTACAGATTTGCATAAAGAGCAACTATTTGCCGATTACCGCGCGCCGCGGGACACGTGACGGGCGGCAGCGTTCTCCACACAAATTATTTGAAAATTTTATTAATATTTTCATATACAATATACGAATCCATATATTTAGAATTTGGTATCAACTGTCGTTACCTCGAGTTAATTGATATTTATTTTCATCATTTATATATTCCCAATTCTATTTATAAATTTAATAAAGCATTAATAGAGTAAATTCAATCTTGTCATAAAATTGAATAGAATAATATCGTGAAATTAGTTCGCTAAAGCTTATAGCCGAGGTTGTTTTATGATATCGTTCTTCGTGCACGCGATACCCGCTCATCATGAAATTAATATCAGTTTCAAAATAAGTGTCCTGCAATATCGTCCTGACAAAATAAATTTTTGAATTTGAGCAATTTCACCTTTCGTTACAAACTGCCGTATTTTACCGAAAGATAGTAAATGATGACAAATGAGACTTATTACTAAAGTTTCTTCTTTTTTTTCATTCGGTAAGTTATTTCGAAAGAAATTTTATTGTTAACGGGTTTTAGATGTAGGGTTGCGACTTACTTTGTATTATCACATTCTTACTTTATATTTTTTATTTATAAGTAAAAAATAATTATTTATAGTGTGGTCTACAGTATAAATAATTCTTCTACTTAATCAATTAATTTTATTGCGGGTGAATGTTAGTGTAATATTTCAACAAGTATACCTGTATGCCTATAGATAAAGTTCATTGCCCATATATAGACATTAGAGATCTTGAATACATAACAAAGTAATTATATCTAAAAGTGCTTCAATCTAAGCATTACGCCGACGTGAGGTCGTATGTCGCTCAGTTGATTATTCCGAACTCGGAAGACAATGGGTGTCATCCCCCAACAGGCATTGTCGCAAAGACAACCCATAGACAATGGTGTCGTATTCCCTAAGAACTAAGACGTAATGTAATACGACCTTTATTGTTTTTTTTTCTGAATGTCGCTTTATCTGATAAAATAAATTTCAAAGAGTTACCACGTGAACGTAAACCTTATAACTTATTGCCGTCTTAAAGTGGAAACGACTTTTTTGATTTTTAGATTTGATTTTTGTTCCGTTTTTGATTCAAATGGATAAAAAGCAAATAAAAAAACTATGTTATACTATATTATAAAGCTGAATACATTTTCGAAATATACACCAATCATTCTTATACAACATACTAAAAAATATTGTTTTTTTTTTGCATAGGTACTCAGAAACAACTGATATTAATTTACACTTGGCATGTACAATAGGCAATAGCTACAGAAGCTTAAAATTATCCTTATTGTAAAATCAAAATGTTGCTAATAAGAAATTGATCTAAAGAATGAACTTAATGACTAAAGATTTTCAAATAGAGAGTCCGAAATTTTGAAGTGACGTAGATTAACAAGAAAATGAATGATTGTTAAATGTTTATTTACTGTGTTCTGTACTTATTATTGTACTAGATCTACATACAATGAAACATGTATGTATATGTATTTTAACAATAATGCATTTGACTTGTGGTATTGACTTTGTAAGTAACATAAATTGTAGCGGTTCACCTAAACCGATAAACTGCGCAATCGGACAAAACGCTTATTAATACACAATCATTGAAATTGAGGTACCATAAAATTTAATTACTTTTTAGGTTGTATAACTGAATAAATTAATTTTGTCTCAAATTATTTTCTGTCTGTGGTAGAACGTCGAAAACAGTATTTAACTATTTAGTTTATTATTAAACTTATATTGTTTTTATATTTTGGTATTGTAGCAGACGCGGTCGTAGCTTCAAATTTTGGGGAGGGTAACAAGTTTTGTGGGGGGGGGTCACGAATAAAATAGTAAACTTTATAGTACAGTTATTTTGTACTTTTTTTATAAGTCACTAAAAAGGTTTCCTTGGGTATTGAAAATTGGAGATTTTAACATGTTTTATCTGCATTTTTACTTTGTCATTAAAATTTTTCCTTTGACATGTATGGTTTTAGGGGGGTCATGTTGGACATCATGTTTGACCCCCCTCCCCCTTCGGACCTTGTAGCTTTATTTGAACGGGAACGAAGGTTTCCGTCTAATGTATTATCGTAATTCAACATTTAAGTAATAACATTATACACGGCAATAGTTAACGAGCAAGGTTATGACTACGTTTTTACATACAAGGATTCAATTTGCCCTAATTGAAGGTTTTGATTGAAAAATAGAAAATGCTCCACCCATTAAAGGTGTGCGGTGATTAAAGCGAGCTTTCTTTGTAAAAGAATGACATACTTTGCTTCGCGTCGAACTGACAACAAACATTTTTTTTTTCTTTAGTCACAAATGCATAATCCTTCTCGCATTGAATTGGGTAAATAATTAGGTACATTGTTTCTTAAGTAATTTTGTAAAAACTTATTGAATGAAAATGATTACGGCAGACGTTTTTAAAACGTGATAGTTAATATTTAAAGGTAATTAAAATAATGTATAAATGAGGAATAAATTAATAAAAACATAGAGAATGTTTTTTGTAATTGTACCTAATTGAGTTTTTTCGATTTCACAAGTTTGCTCTGACAAATATAGGTACCGTAACTGTAATAAATCTTATTCTACACATGTATACCAAAAAGTTTTTATTTAATAATAATAAGTTACAGTATAAGATATTTTAATATAATAATCGTGGAAACTAACAGCTATTGCAGCGAATGTATGAAAATAAATGTGTTAGAAAAATATGAAACGAAACATTACGCTATTAAAACTTCAGTCCACGCAGTACGCATTTCAAAGGAGTACTCGTTCAAGTCGTTTAAGGTGACGCCACGCAAACAGTTGGTTGGAACATACATACACACATACAAACCTACATACATACATTAGTCGAGTGGGCGGGCGTATGTGAGAAATAAATAAAACAGTTAGACTTTACGTTAATAATCATTAACGATGATGTTATTGCGAAGGAAAAAAACGTATGAAATATACGCATATAACATGTGCGACATGAGCATAAATATTTTTAAACAAGTTGACATTTGTTTCCCATTGATGAAAAAATAAGTATATTTTTTTTTCATTATGCTTTATAGTTTCCTTTGTGGAAGGCGTCATTGTATTGTCGTTTATAATTTAAAATATCTGAAGTCGACATAACTGAAAACACATATTCCGATTTTATCATTAATTTTTTTATACCTAAATGAATAAAATTATATGAATGAAAAAAAATATTCCTAAACAATATTCACGATATATAAACAGCTCTGATGATATTTAGCAAACAACGTAAGCAATTAACGATTATTTTAATAAGCATTCACAATTGCAAGAAGAACCCTTATTATGTCTGTATAAAGTGGATTATCAATTAAATGTGTTCAATGAAGGTTTATTTCTTTTACTTTCGATCGCATGAGAATCTTAGGAGATGTGTTTTGATATGAAGAATGTGAAAACCAGATGCTCGGATTTCAAGGGCTCAGTTATAAAAATAATACAAGTATAACACATGCGTTCGTTCCCAGAACGTGGTCAGTAAAATTGAAATATAAGAATTATTTTGAATAATGATCTAATCGTATTAATATTCGAAATGAATATGGCATACTATCTTCGTTACGTTATTTTGGAATGAACTATCTTTGTAGGTATTGTATACAAATACCTTAATAATTAAAAAAGTCTGTATGTTGTTACAACGATAGTTGTTCCTATATTAACTCTGTACCTAATTGTTCTACAATGGACTTTTCATGTAAATCAATATCCGAGTTTTATCATAAACAAAGTAAGCGTGTAGAATGCCAGTGTTACTAATTGAAGTATACATGAAGAGAGTAATGCGAAAGTAGAGAAATTACACGTTGAAATTGACATTATAACATGAGAAGGTTGTAAATCATGTGTCAAAATAAAAATAAATAAATTAAATGCTCTAAGGAGTATACTATTGATTAAAAAGTCAAAACAAATCACCCTCCTAAAAAAATAACGCGTCTCCCATTAATTCTATTAAAAATGTTTATGCAATATATAAATTGGACCAAGAAAACTCATTGCCCCATTCAAACTGCTCATTTCCCCCCCTCCCTGTTTTACTGCCATACAATTTCGGAAAAACCTTTCTCGTCGGATGCCTACGTCATATAAAAAAATACATCATTCAAATTTCCAGTCTTTATGATCAATAGGCTGTGCATCAGTATCCACGAGTATCAGTAGGTACTATGTAGCCATAAGGTAAAGATGTGAGTCACTATTTCTAGCCATCGCTAACTACGTAAACTACGTTCTACGTAATTTCCATCAAGCGATAGTTCTTTTTGCAGAAGATTTAGCTTAGAGGCTCAAAGAGGCATTTTATCACATTGATAACGTTGTAATCCTTGCCAACCTTGACTGTGTGTACTTTGACGATACTGTATCTCATCTTGATTAGACCGAAGCATTTTTTTTGTGCTTCCGTTCAACCTAATTTCATCGATCTGTGACTTTCTTAATAAAGATGATTAACTTTTGATTGAGTTAATAGACCAGTGCACATCCCTTTAAAATGACATTTCGTCATTGCGAGACAATTATAGTAGATTTGTATGTTAGTAGATTAATTATCTACAACTTTGCCATACAAATTTTTTTCATAGGACTCGTAGTTTAGCCGAAAAACAAGATAAACCGTTTTTTAAGTCTTAAACCCTCCCCCTCTCCCACTTCCCGAACTCAAATCACCTGCAATTTATTTTTCCATTCTTATTGGGCGTATTCTCTACCATTCGGAGTTGGTTTCATTCTACTATAAATTATTTATTTTTTTGCATTGGTCTATAATTCGCATTTGATCGCACGCGGAGTTTAACTTTCCACACGTAGGGAAATAATATAATACTTTTAATATCAGATTAAAAATTACGATACAGCTGGATTTAAACCTACACCTCCAAATCGTGGCAGTGCTTTTTACAATTAACGTCATGTTAAAATTCTTGAAATGGCAAATTTATATTCGGTCTAAGTAGTAGTGTCTATAGCAGAAGCCTGCCTCGGTTAGGTAGGTTCGGGTCCAAATCTCGCTACTCAATTTTTTTATTTAGTGTATGTCGGCATTGGCACTTAAGCACAACCCTTTCTTCTTTCTCTTCTGTTCTTTTTTTTCATTCGTTTGTTTTATAGTTTACTTACTCCAGAAACAGGGTTATCAAACGAAAGATCTTAAAAAGCGTATACATGTACCAATTTTAATATCGTGATTCGGGATGATGTTTTTGCTGTCGATTAATTTTTCGATTCTTTTATGATAAACTTGTTTTTCTCTTTATTAGTATGATTTATGTTATTGTAATTGTATACAATATTTTAATTAATAGTTGAGTCATTCTTAAAAAAATAAAAATTATCTACATCTGAAAGCAGCAGTGCTGACATTATACTAAAATCGGATAAAATTTCAAAGACAAGCCAATATGCATAACATTCAACACCTGCGTCCTATTTCAAGAAATTAAAGTTTAGCTATCCTATCTATACACTCAACACATCCATATGTATATGTATATGTGTGTGTTTGTTATATCAAAACACAACTTTTTAATGAAAATGAATATTTAGTCGATACCAATACCTAAACACCAATTTTTAAAAATGTCGTCAGTCTGTCTGGTTGTCTGCTTATTTCGGGTAATCTTCGGAACTACTGGACCGATTTTAACGGGATAGCTAATGTAATAAGGAGAAACATAGGCTTTTATTTTCGTAACGGCATTAGGTTCTGCTGAAAAAAATAAACCATTTGAAATAGTTTGAAAGCGAGTGAAGTTCCGTTCATCCGCAAGATTTACATAGGTACATATAATTACTAATTATGTATATTAGAACGTGTAAATATTCGTCAGCACACACATTAGGTATATGTGTGTATAATACACTAATTACATCGTTCTTTGATTATGATAAAATTCTACATTACGACCTAGATATTAATCATAACAATATCTAAAGTTAACTTCATGCGTCGCTGACCTAGTACGATTTTTTTTTAATTAATTTGTGTATGACTAGACATACCTCGCGATTTCTTCTTTAATAGTAACTGCTTTTCTATACGTCAAAGTCCTGTTACTAAGACCTATAGCCCGCATTTAAAGAGAGATCTAATGAGATAATAATAAAATCCGACTGATAGATCATTATAATACCGCGTTCCAAAACAGCATCATACACAATCACACAATCTCAGCCCAATTGCAATCGAAAAATACACGCGACGTGGAGTGTGAATCGCAAAGTAATTGGGATTGTTGCAAAACAAGGATCGTTCAACAGAACTCGACCCGGTTCGAGCCGGTGGTGAAAACAAAATAAATGATATAACTAAGTGAAAAAATGATCACTCTTCATAAAGGGACCCTAGTGTCCCTTTGCCTCTTGGCGATCGCTTCGACTCTGCGAGCCCAGAACTTCATCAGACGTAAGTAACGTGTTCAGTACCTACTTGAAACATAACTGTTTAGATTCATAATATAAGTACTAGATGAAGAACGATATATTAATTAATATGTCAAGTGGTGGCGTGTTAAGTGGAGATATTAAATAGTAATACTATCCTGTCCAGTGAGGTGACTGCTTCAACAATAGTAAAGACACAAGGTTAAAATTGTTAAAAGTATTATGTACCTACTCGTATATTGTATGACACTATTTAATCTCGTCTCTATTTTTCTTGTGAAATGAATGCGCTTTCTGGATTTACTCTATTGACATAACGCGTATTGCCACACCTGCTAGTATTTGCCGGCGGTTTCGCCCACGTACATTATATCTATAAATGTATTACTAAGTTTGTAAAATCCTTTTATAGCGGATAGTCTCTCTATAACAGATACAATATTAATGAATAAAACTTATAGTCCAGAGAAGCCGAAAACGTCCAATATTCTTATTCGATGTCGTAAGAAACATACTTGTGCGCTTAAAATGCAAACGTTGGTACCTATTGCAAACTTTAGATGGATTACAATGTTGTACTAAGAAATTGTATAATTATTTTTTAAATGATAAAAAAACCTGTGTAAAATTTGAAGTAACTAACTATTCAGTTTGTATTCTAATATATTTTTTCCTTAGTTGACATTTTTTCGTAGAGTGTATGCTGGTATTGTTGGTAACTTGGTACAATATACGGTCGGGACAATATTTTAAGAGGCGGGTCTAATCGTGCTGTTGGGCCATTTTATTATTTATGGTTAAGAAAGTTTAGACAAGACAATTAAACTTGATTGAAATTGTTTAAAGAAAAAGACTTCACAAATAAATAAAAGTTTTATATAAACGTAGCTTTAGAAATAAAGTACGATATCATTTGTTTATCCAAGATTCCAATTTTCTTATTTAAATAGTTAGACATACACAAAAGCATACCATTAATAAATAATGGACCATATTATGATTCCGAAAATTACCTAATTACAAATAATTAAAATATTAATGAGAAAAGTATTGCGAAAATGTAATAAAAAAAGTTCAAAATACATAATCAGAGTAACAAATTCACTTCTAAATTAACTTGAAGAATTGAAGTTAATTATGAAAATATTTTATTGACGATTTTGTCAATAAATAAAATTTAAATTTTGAATGAAGTCTCTAAATTTTTTTTATATAAAGAAATATAAATCGTCATTCTCAAAAATCATACATTTTTAATTCTTTCGCTATTCCCGCAAACGCTTGATTGATCCAAAAATATTTTGCTGTTTGTGTAAAGAAAAAAATAGTTGTTGTAGTACGCATATTTTTTGCAATTGTTAAATTATCATTGGTACCAATATATTCTAGGGAAAGGCGCTGTCAATAATATGAACTATATCCGTAATTAAATTCATAGGATAAAAATATTTAAAAGTATTTGTATTTACTAAATCTATTCTCTTCTGTGGTTTATATGTCTGTGGATGCATAGGGGCGGGTAATAATCAAGTCGCGGTACACTCAGTTACCCGCAAGAACAATAATTAATACAAAATTTGGACGAAACAACCATTATATTAATCAATATTTCAATTATATTTGTGTGAGCAAACTTTTGCATCCTGAAAGTTATATTATAACCTTACAATGGTTCAATCTTTCTTTCAGACAACTGCTCTGGTGTAGTGGTGCTGAATGCGCAATTAACGCCGGTCGCGGGTTCGATTCCCGCTCGGGGCGGATGTTTGTATTTATATAAACATTCGTTTCTAGGTCTGGTCCCTGTG
>DVXP01001312.1:0-15488 GCA_018235645.1 Junonia grisea | reverse complement strand
TGCCTATCTCGCCCATCCTTCCTATAAGTGATCAACTTTCTTAAGTAGCAATTATTTTTCACTGAAATGCTTTATGTGGGAGATAGCGATGTATGTATGGTTGGTTATTAAGGCTTTGATGGTTAGGTTAGGTATATTCGAAGGTATGTTAGTTGAGTTTCACTTTTGTTGGATTGAGAATAAGGATTTTTTTAAATGTTGCGTATGGTTTTTTTAGTTTGAGCGTTTGAATGTCTTATTTTCAAAATTCCTGATATTTTGAGTTTTTCTAGTTATAGCAAATCAGTAGGTACAAAATGCATACAAGTCTATCGAAAAAAAATAAAAAATACAATTAATGCACAAAGTTGTTAAATAAACTTTTCATGTCATGATAGACAAATGTTACCTTAGTCTACCTGTATTTACGGCTACCGCAGCTGTGAAGTATTTTAAACGTCCGCATCGGTATGATAAAAAAATATATTTTTTAAAAAGTGTATATCAGACTCTTTCGACCTATAAGTATTTTTATCGACTTGCTATTAAAAACAAAGGATACTATTCTAGTGCCATCCATAATAGCTACTTTACGTAAACGAAAATTTACAGATAATATTACAAATTTACAATCAATCTTGCAACACAAAGAGCGCTAGACGAATATCCTCTAACAATCCTATAAAGAGGCAAAACCGTATCAAATGCATAAACATTCCAAGACAACAGAACTCGAGTGCGCTATTAAAAATTTACCGAAGAATCGCGGCCAAGAATACACATTACCGATCGTACGGGTTAATTAGACTGAAAATACTCTTACACTAGTTCCCAGGGTGGTATGCAAAAATTGTTGAGAAAATACCATATGTGCGTGTTCGATAATTCGAGGGCAGGTTGAGCAATTTCAGCTTTTAGAACGATAACACTGGGAACCGAGATACGCGTTCAATCGTCTGTCAGTATGAGTTTAACAGATTATTATTAAAGCTTTTAACGAAATTGTTAAATGCTTTGTATGATATGGGTTTTTTCGATTGGAAGTAACTAAGCTAAAAGTAAAAAAGGGGGCTTTAACTTGTCATGAATAATCACTATGGGGCCATAAATTTAAAAAAAATATGGCCTCGTAGTAATGAGTTTAAGAGCTATTTATTTTAGACGCTTTATATTTGTTTTTTTTTAGTTACAATTGTGACATTTCACTGAGAACACCTAGCATAAAAACTTTAAATAAAATATTTAAGATATGTATGAGTAATGGAATGGAATATTACTATTATTCTATTAATTAATATAATAACTATATCACCGAAAGTATTTTTCGCACGACCATTGACCACCATTGACCATGTTAAATGTCCAATTATTTTTAAAATCTCGGTTAAAGGTTACAAAGAAGCTGAAGAAATATGCAAAACGGGTTTGTTAAAACAATGATTATTCAAACGATCGGTGAGCAAACTCCTCAAATCATATGCAGACTGAGATTCCCACGATGCTCGCTTATCGACCCGAAGTGAAGACGGTAGTCCGAAGACAATGAAATATTGTGGATATGAAAAATGTTATATAAAGGATTTACTGGTAAGGATAAAGTTATTTTAGGATAATTAAGGGTTTATTTGGATATTTTTTGAGGAGATTGTTGATTGATAAAATGCTTTCAGTATGAAGAGAGCAGAGTGAGTGAATGTCAGTTAAGTTAAAGTTCTAGTTGGCTTTTATTTCAAAGCTTTTATTGTTAGATATCGATTTTGTTTAATTTTACAATAACTTTTCTTTGTAATAAAAAAATGTTTACAAAAATTATAAATAAATAAATGACGTGAATATAATTAAACGTTTTAAGTGTACAATCCTATCAAAATAAGTATTTAATATAAAATATAATCAGAAAATAAAGCGTATCTGTATATGCTATCTAAAAATGCGAACACCCTAACCCATGTGAACCCCCGGCGGTCAGTGGCGTGCGGGCGTGACACCGCTCTCACAGGTTCGACTCCCGGCGGGCACCATTAGTGCCAATAACAATCAGCCGGTAGCCGGTCCAACTGGCTAATTTTCTCTAATTTTCCTATCAAAAGCGAAACCATTGTTTAAACCACCAATAAGGATAACTGTATTCGGAATCGTGAGAACATCGATTTTGTTACGTAATTATCGATTTTCGGTGCTGTAGGGTTATTCCGACCAAAAATCGAGGCTCACTCAAGCGAATTTTTTACACCTCACTCACACGATTGTACATGTAGCGCCACGCTATGTGGGACCAAGTCATACTAAAGTATTTGTCATTTTTAACGTAAAATTCATAGGATATTCTGTAGCAAGTTTTTAGCTATTAAAGTTTGACAGACCGAATGAGCGAAATGACTAAATTCACTTGAGTGAGTCTCGATTTTCGGTCGGAATAGTCCTACTGTTCAAGGCTGTGGTAGCGTGCATGCCGATATTTTGGTGGTAACGCGACCTTGTGGTAATCCGTTAAATTGAGCTTGAAGGAAACTTCGGTAACTGATCGATGCTTAATCGTTTTAGTTAGAAAGGTACAGGGTTATGGGTTATATGATTTTTAAGTTAAACATGTGTTTTGTAAAACTTGTTAGTTTATATTGCGGTTCTAATAAGCTTATATTGATGCAATTGTCGTCATTATTACATTTTCAGCTTCTTTGAGTTTGTGTACTCGTAGTTTCAGATTGTAGCACAATATATACAGATACTCTCAGCGGCATTTAAAGCTTTTGAAAAGTTTCTTATTAATTGTTTCTAAAATACCTATTCATGTTATGCTTAAATGACCAAGCAGTGGATTACAGTTTTATAATTCAAGATTATAGTTAACGTACTTCACGTGTTTTAACTAAAGAAAATGGCAACTGCCAACAATAGGATTTATAACTTTTACACAGATTTATAAGCTAGAAACGGTTAGGTGCAACACACTCAAAGGTATTGAAATTAAATGAATTCTATGAATTTCATATATCATTTACATTTATAACCTTTGAATCGCATTAAACCTGGCAGCTACTTACCCTAACCAACCGTGAATAAATTAATCTCTAACACGCGTGGAGGGCTGTCAGCGCCTGCTCAGCGCTGTGGCCTCGTTGCCTTGATCCTTGGCTTATTTGTGTTTATATTGAAATATCATATGTGTATCTATTTATTTATTTAAAAGGTACATTACTTTTCGCTGCACAATTTCCCCAAATCAATGGTTGTCTGGCAGAAGTCGCTACTTGGCGATAAGACCGCCTTTTTACGTTTAAATTTTTCTTGTGTTCCGTGTAAAATTTTACTGTTTCACACATCATCTGTATCACACATATTCAACCCTTAAAATTAACAGATAAAATAGAAAAAAAATCAAGGACCTGATATGAGTGACAATTACAGATGTACACAACATTCACATAAAGAAAATAATAAAATTTCTCGTCTATCAGTTGAATCTAAGTGATAATTAAAAAACTAATAAAAAATTATAAGATCTAATATACTAAACAATATATATTGTATATGTATTGATTTATATCTAGAATTACGTAAGAATTACTTTAAATAAAAAAAAAGTTTGGGTAATACATTAGGTATTTTCAAATGTCATTTTCATTAAAGGCCGTTTTTTTTTCGAATTTATTTTATTAGATAGACTTTATTTTCTTATTTAGTCTTTTTTGTTTATGCGTCAGTCGGAAAGATTTTAATTTTTAAAGTTTTTATTCTGACATTGGCAGAATATGTTGTGCATGAGTCATACAAGTGCTGGCCGTTTATAAAAATATATTTCTTTTTTTATATAAAAAATAAACGTGTAAAGAATAAAAAATGTCTTATACATGTTAATATGTACCTATTTGTTTATTATTTGCAGTAAATAACACTATATAATCACTGTTTTAGATCCGTTAGTAAATCCGAATCGGATAGAAATAAACTATATCTAAAGTTACGTTTATTGTAAAGATGGGGTCGAAGGATTTATTTATGAGTTTGTAATACAACATTATTTCTCAAGAATACCGTTGAACGATCTTCCTAGCTGATAAGTCCTAGTGCTGGCATAACCTATGGTCTTTTAATACACCGTGCCTAATCATCGGGTAACGTAATAGGCATATAATAGAAGCAATTATACATTAAAAACCTATAAATGTTTGTATAATTGTATAATTTAAATGGCTGTCCGTTATATCGAATGTTGAGTGAAATATATCGTAGAGAGATACTATTTAGACATTTTTATTTTACATACGTTTTATCGTAGTTTAAGTTTAAGCACTAGAAAATTATTCGTTTGGTATGTATGTTACTGTAAGTATAAATAAATATAGCGAAAAGATAAAGATAATTGAATCTGTAATTTCAAAAATTAATTGGTTGTTTCTGAATGAATTAGAAGACTTGCGCCCTTTTCGAAATTACAGTTTCAATTGATTTCATGAAAAATTAAATTAACGAAAAGCTAAGACTAAGAAAACTTCTAAGTAGTACGATAGACAGACGATGTACGCTTAAGGCGTGTTTCACAATCTAAAAATTCTAACTTTCAATTCATATCAATATAAAAATTCATATATCACAAACCTTGTTGGAAGTAATTCGATTTCCTGACGTATACGCAGACGAGCGCCATCAGTTGCAGCTGTGAGAGCCTCTGTCGCGTTGAGGGGGGAAGGGGGAGGAGGTCCCGAAGGTTCGCAATCTCTGCGTTGATGAGGTCGCGTCGGAGCTTGCTCGCGCCTTTCGTTGATTTGCCTTGATCGAACCTGGAAAAGAAATGCTATGTTATTATGGTATACAGGTTAGTATGTTATATATTGTTATTTCCAATCTTTTATTTTATTTAGCTACATCATTTTAATTGGCTACATTTTTCTAGTTACAACTATGACCACAAAAAATTCGCATTACAGCGTTAATTTGAAGTGCATAAAAGTTAAGCCGTTTTAGTGTCACTATTGATAAAGGTTGGCCCATAATTTTTTTTGAACAAGTTTTAACTCACTATCCAAGTTTAAACATGTATAAAAAATTTAGCTTGTTAGCTCTATATTTATTCGAATAATATCACAACTGCCATCAATTTTAAATGCACTTTCAGTCAAACATCATCGCATGTCGTGTTCAAGCGATAAGTGTTATCATTTCAAGCTTTTATGATGTTTAAAACTGCAGCTGTCTGAATTTTGATATCATTAATATACTCATCAAATTCCGGTCCCAATATAAAGGGATCAACACACGTAACGTATACCATCACATTAGCGTTTTAGTGCGTTCATACACATATACATAACTTTTGATGGTACTCTCCATCAAATATGTTTTACCTGCTCAATTTACAGATAAGGTAAAATTGCTGTCGGTGTATAAACTGCCTAAATCTGAACTTGTACCCCATGACGTATGCGCACTAAAATAGTCTTGCTTCAATCAATCGGAATGCGGTTAATTAGTTTGCAAATTGTTGCTATCTGTTTAACTGCATCTGGGCACTACGTCATCGGGAAAAATAACTTCCACTGAATGTTACAGCTCTAAAATAAAACGCTCTATCTTTAAACTACATTTTAGGCTTTATTCCTATTCCACTATATTCCTCTTTCCTGTTCGTATTGCATTTGTTTTGGAAAACCGGCGAAGTTTCTTTTTTTGTATCTGGTTGTATTTCCATCAGATAAATATGTCTAGGAAGCACCTGCGTCAGCATTTAAGTAGTTCTATTGATCGTCCATTTCGACCAGCGATTTAAGTGAGACCGTCACATAATTTTTGGATTATAAGAGGTATTTTTGGGTATTCATAGACTTTAAAGATATATATTTATGACGTTTAAGTCGTAAAAGTTAACGCCACATAAATATTAACAATATAAATATGCTAATTAAAACACTATCGTCAAAAATGTCTAATAAGCAACAATTTGTCAATTCTCCGACACATCGAGACGGTATCGATTATGCTCATCGATGTATCGATTCGTTATGCTTAGAATAATCGTTTCGACAGGTTCACCATTTATAAGAAGATTTATTAACGATTTATATTGATTTTAATGGAGGCCCATTACATTTATTTAGACGTTTTTATGTTATTTTTTATGGTTTATAAGAGAAACGTGAATATTAGTATAAAGGCAGTAAAATGTATTTATTATGTGTTAATGCATACATTTAAATTTTATGATATTCTCCTATTGATAAACTGTAAATTTAGGCAATTCGTTTTATTTTTACAAGCTTTTATTTACTTCGATAACCATCAAATTGAAGGATTAATTTTATAGAACCTTTATTAACCAATTTATCACATTAGATTAACTAGATTGAGTAATTGAATATAATATATAATTTTACAATATTAGACATACATAAAAGGCGCAACACAATTTTAACAAATAAAAAACTTAAAAATTTATAAATTGATTTAAATTTCTTAACTAATATAATTTAAAAGGAAAAAAAACGTAAGACGTTTACTATAATTGCGCCTAAACATTACGATTACTAGTCAATTATTTAAACGTTTAGTTCCTGGCAATTAACATGAAGTAACATCATTAAAATTGGTTCATATCAATCGTAATATAATTGTCTAATAAACACAATCAAGTGCTTTTCAATAATTCGAATATTTGAAACGACCTTCAGTGATAATTGAAGTAATTTAAAACACTTAATACGGCTATTGTCTAAAGGTCAATCTTTGTAGAAACGTTTTTATTCAAACTCGATTATATTAATCGAGTATAGAGAATATCAATACTAATATTATAATGTAATCTGGTAATAGAGCAAGGATGTCTAAATTTCCTCATAGAAAAATGCGTGGGAATATAGTCCCAATCTTTGTATTATTTCCTGCCTCCCTTATTTGTTAAATTAGGTGAAGTTTCAAACTTTCAAGGAAACTGTGTGTGAAAAGATAGTCGGAACTATCTCCCCAATCATTCCTTCTTCCCTTCTTCCCATGTTTCTTAAAAAAAGTATTATGTAAATCGGGTTAATCATGTGACTCAAGAAAAGAGATATGAGCTTGTGGTGTCATTCGAATCACATCGCCATTAGACGCGTGTACCTTAGTTGTAAACAAATATTAATTTCGTTATTTTTGTTTGTTGTTCTGTTGTGTTGATGTTGTTTATTGATAATGTTCAATAATAGAATGAATAGGTTTAATTCGAGTGTCTCGAAAACTCAAGAACTTAGATACTGCTTGAATGATGTAAAAATTTCGAATCGTAATTTTAATAGATTCTTATAACTCTTATATAAGTAGTATCTGAATAATGTATAACTAATATCTATACATGTATATAGCACATACATTAGTCATATAGGTACTAGAGATGAATATGTAGAGACTTTGAAGAAACATTGTTAAACTTTTTTATTTTTGTCTTTTTTTGTTTATCGAAAATGTTGTAGTATGTATTTGGCCTGAAATAGAACTAAAAGAAAAACTGCGTGTTATCGTTAGTTTTACAATTTGCTAAACCAACTGTTTTATTAATGATTTTTCATGACATAACATGTCAAGTGAAGGTAAACATTTGTATGAAATCTTAAACTATAGATCAATTAAAAGTGCGTACAGCCATGACCCCACTTTAAATAATTGCTGTAAAAAATTGACCCAGTATTGCGCTACCTGGTTTATACATTCGTTTTTTTAATATATATAATAGGCATATTATTTCCGCATGTATGTTTTTATTAATAAGTGAATATTTAAAAATAAACTAGGTTTAATTCTCGCTTTAAATTCCGTTTCAGCATATATAACACAACAAAAATACAATTCATTTCCATAGATTTTGGATGTACTTTTTAAACAATCAAATCAGTAATAGAAGAAACCGCATTAAGAATTTACTAAAGTGGATACTATTGATCAAATTTAATTTGTTTTTGTGGTTTCGTACTAATCACTGAATATTGACGTAATTTTGTATAGAGTTCATATCGAAACTTTACCACCAGTAAGCATAACAGTCTAAGGCAGTTTAATAACATCGATTGTGAGACGTTTAAGCCAATAATTACAATTAATTAATATAAGTAAAGGTTACGGGTTCAAACCCTGGCTAGCACCGCTGGATTTTCAAGTGCAAAATTTGTGTTTAAATTCATCTCGAGCTCGGCGGTGAAGGAAAACATCGTGAGGAAACCTGCATGTGCCGGAAGAAATTCTGACACATGTATATCCACCAATCCGCAGTGGAGCAGCGTGGTGGATTAAGCTCCTTACCTTCTCCCTAATAGGAGAAGAGGCCTATGCCAAGCAGTGGGATATGTACAGGCTGTGTTACGTTTTTGTTACGAAGGTAATTGAGCTGACTATTGTATCACGCGCCCTCTGGCGGGCGAGCCCACAAGTTTCTTCATCTACCCTCACAATGTTGATATAGTCTTTACTGTTATTATAATGCTGGGAGCACACCACCACTAACACAATCCGTTCGCGAAAACATTGTTAGAGACACTTAATTTTTATAAAATTTCTATAACACCGGATTCCATGCGGTCGATAAAATACTCGATAACTATAGTAATTATAATTAATATACTACATTAATATGAATGAAATACTCACCACCGTACTAAAAATAGTTTCCGCTCAGACAGTTTTCAGTAGAACAATGATAGGTGTTGGAAAGATCGTGCATTACTAACTTATTATTAATAACGCCTGTACATAGGAACACTGTTAAATAAAGATTCTTTATCAAAACTTACGAATATGTCATCCTTTCTACAACGTCGATGTTCATTACCGATATCGAGATGTTTAGCCATACTGTAGGTTTGTACAATAATTTAACTTACATTGGTGGCAATGACATGTTAGGCTTGTATACTTTTTGGTGACCGATATAACTCCGATGTTCGTACAACTGTTGGTATATAAAATAATATACCTAAATACTTGTACTCTATCTCCGCTAAGTAACTTTGATGATCCTGAGTACCCGATGTTTGTTCCAGACAAGAAGAGAAGAGAAGTCAGAAGTTCTAAAGACAGCTTTTATGAAAATCCTTTCTTGCATTTAGGGGTTCTTAACCTTTATTAACAAAGTCAATTTTAAACGGCGATAGCTAAAGCCTTACTGAACCCATTTCCTCTCTTCGTCACGACGCGTCACACTATATACATATTTACGTATTTAAGAATATATCTATGATTTCAGTGAATTGCCACATAGCGTCTCATAGAAAGCAAGCAAGAAAGAAAGCAAACAACAACAAGCAAGTTTACAGTTCAGAAAATTAATTGTTCTTAATTTCAGTTAGATCCTCTAAAACAGAAGTGGTTCGTTAAAAGGTTCACGAGACTTCAAATTCTCCAATTAGTTTAGCAATAAGTGTTCTTAGTGAGATGAATATTATAATTCAATCATTTATTACTTTAATTAGGCGAGTTGATTTGAACCTTATGAAATCCTATATTTTCACAAAATTAGTATGGGTGTGGCGTTCAAATATTTTATTACGTGTTCTGCCAAGGATTCTCTTTGTCTAAATACTTCTGCACTAATTGTTCTGGCACTGGACATGTACCTAGGTATATCTCCGTCCTATCAGCTGCATACCCTAAGGTTCTGAGTTCAAGCATATTCATGTGTATACGATATTTTGTGATACACAGGCATTAGTGGCTAATAGATCAAATTAGTGACCTTCAACAACCACCCTGATGACCATTCACGCAGGAAATCCAGTTGCACAAGCCTACGGGGATCCCACAGGTCGTAAGGTCTATAGATTCCCGCAGCCAGGGAACTCAATAACCAAACATTTCGATATACCCTAAAAACATTATAAATTATAAACAAAACTTTTATTTTTTAATCGTTCTGTCAAAAAGGTCATGGATTTATTAACGCGATAACCTAAGTATATACAACATAGTAACTAAATAGCAGATAAAACACATGCCTACATATCATAAACGTAAATCTTAAAAATAATATGATGGCGACACATCGTGCGTTTCGCTGACATAGTCATCAATCTCGAGGGAATATCCTTAATTACTACTTATCGTTTAAAAAATCGCATGGAGGGCCTTTACAGTAGCATGAAGCTTGACAATCGGAAGCGATAGTAAAGTTGAGAGAGAACACCGGACGTGTGTCTACGACATAAAACATTTCCTTCAGCACCGCTTCCCTCATACGGAAGATATTTAGAAGGCCTTATTCGAAAGTCCACGCTTTGAGAGCAAACTTAGCGAGCAGTTAGTACTCTACTCAAAAGCAGCATCGAAATACATGTAGGTATAGCTACATTAGATATGTATAATATGTTTCAGAGCTAGGCAGAGACGAATTAGTATTACATATTAAATGTTTCCGCTGTTTACATGTATAATAAACACCAATTCAGCGAAATAATTAATATTTCTAAAGTGCTCTTAATAATTCTACCGGTAATAAAATAATTTATTGTAATATTAAACATCAGATAATTTTATGCTATTTATTGAATGTAGAAATTATTCCAATTCAAATGATGAAAATAATTTCAATACATGGTCTATTGTACTGAAGCATCATATAATTTAATTATTTAAAATGATGTCGAGTAGGTTGGTAATATTAAGTAGGTTGTTGTGGGAATGCTGATTGTCGATACATGTAATACCACAGGCGCATGGAAATGCGTTTTTGTCGTCGTTAACAAAGTTTTACGATATACATACAGATTAAGTCAGCCAAGCATTTACCAGTCTGTATTAAATCTTTCCGTGGCTTCTTTGTAGACTAGCGGGGAAGAAACTCCTACTTAAACGAGAGCAGATATGTAGTACCTATCAAATCCAAAGAATACGTTTAGTGCAGCCAGGCCTAATTAGGTAAATATGAATTCCTAATAAAATGCCAAACAGCTGGTTTTGCTTTACCAAGCTCACGCAGGGTTAATTTCAGGAACTACGGAAATAATATCCTAGATGGTACGGTTTGCAGCTTAGGGGTCGTTCAAGTTTAGTATTAATGCCGTAAGTTTATTAAGATTCCACAAAATATTCCTTACCACGTGGATCTATTCATGGATTTAAGGCGTTTTGACGTGTATTATTTATGTATGTATATGTTTTGATAATTTGTCGTTTAACGTCAGTTTGACCTTACTCTGACGTTTATGCATTGCGTGGCCTGTCATGAATTAATTTTCATTTGAAGTGTCAACTTGGTTCCAACAATGACAAGAAATAGCTGAGAGCTAAGATGGCCGAGAAATCGATAGGTTTTATCCGATAGGTCATTCAAACTAGCACCAAGTATTCAAGTGCCTCTTTCGAATTCATTTCGTGCTTAAAAAATTAAAAATAGTCAGATTATTTTGCGTATCATTTTTAATTAACCACACGAATGTAATTTCGAGCCGTATATTATGCAATGAAATTTTCACGTGAATATATTAAAAGTTCCAGGAATGAAGAGGAACGACGATGTTGTACAGATTTCACATTCGAATAACAGTTTTAATATTTCTATTCAAATAAGCATACGTCGGCGACAAAATAATATATGCGTATGTACCAATAACCGAAATATAAATTTTAATAAGTTAAACATTAAAATACAGCAGCACTTGAAATATTACGTTGTCTAAAGATGATAAGATCACACCGTCTTTTTTATTCATTCATTTAACTACTTCTCTTTTTTATAATAAAGTATTTTAGGTAAAAATATATAATACTCATTGTTTAAAAAATATCCTAATAGAATTAATTTTTATTATTAGTTTTAAACAAATAAAAGAAACTATCAACTTCAAGATGCAATACTCAATTTTGTTAACTCGAAAGTTTTTTTTAGATATTTTGGTTTAAAAATTGAACAACTGAAGTTAAAATATAATAAAAATTCAACAAAATTGAATATTTGTACTAAATTATCAATCTGTAAAATCTAGGGTAAAATGTTAGCGACGTGGCAAACAATCTGCCCCTGGCCCTTTTACGATCGTCCGAAATGCTGTATAATTTGCTCGTCGTTAGGATCGATAAGGAATAGAATATTGGTAGTTATGAATAAGTTACATGGCAAAGTCAATATAACGGAGTTTTCATAAATACCTCTATTGTAGAATAGTAGATAATCTGTGTATTAATACGTGAAGCAAAAACTTTGTCCCTTTTTTACGAAACTTCTGCTAACAAAGGAATATGAAATTCGGTATAGTTATGTGCAGTTTTTTATTAGTTTATGTGCGGAAACTATTTTTAAATATATACTTTACATTAGGTGCATTATATTATTATATAAAATTTAATTCACTAATATACCCACTAAATATACTTAAAAGATATACTTAAATTAATTTTGCGTCTTAACAGCACAATTCAGTTTTCTTTTGTAATAATGTTTTAATCTTATATAGGTATTAAAAAATAAAATACTATAGGTATAAAATCAATTTTAGGGGATTTACAGATATTAGATAATTCAATAAAAAGCCAAATTTGTATAGTTCCTGTGGGTATCATAGTATGTCCACAAAGCTTATATTACGATAATAATCAACTTTGTAAGGTTGGATATATCAAATTGTATACACAGCCGAGCTTAGGGTATACGCTCCAGTTATTTGCTTTGGGGACTCGAGGCAGTCTGTTTATCACCTCGATTGTTCAGGTTTTTTTATTTTATTTTATTACATGGGATAGTGGACAAACGAGCTAACTGGAAAGTAAATGCTGCCGCCCATGGACATTTGCACCAGAGGTGCCACAAAATGCATTGCAGGCCTTTTAGAAAGAATAGATGGGGAAAGGATAGGGAAGGGGTGGGGAATTTTGCCTCCAGTAACCTCACTTATGTGGCGAAACACGACGCAAGCGTTATTTTACGCCGGTTTTCTGTGAGGCCGTGGTATCACTCCGGTCGAGCCGGACCATTTGTGCAAATGCAAGGCTCTCCCACGTAAACATCATCATACATATAACCATCATGTGTTTATGGAATAATCGGAATAACAATTACCTATTGTTATTCCGTTAATTCTTGTGATAATAATATATAATTGCCTTTGAAACTTTTGGGATAAAATGGAGACCTATCCTAATCAACGGTGTCACCGCCTGAAAGAGCAACAGATCCAAACTCCAAAGTTTATGAAACTTTCACCTCAGTAAAAATTTATCAAGATTAGTAAGATATTTGCGATACGATCCGGATGTTAATGATCTATAATACAGACCTATAATATATTATATTTTCAGTGACAAAGAACTACCTTACGAAAAATTCCTCATTAAATTAAAACTACTTTAAACGGATTTAAATCGCGTATATTAATTACACTAGACGACAAAAAATATAATTTTTTTGGTGACTGTTATTTAATCATTTTTGTCTGTTTGTTTACGTCAAAAAATAATCAAAAACTGTATATTTATATTATAAAGTTTGCTTTTGTACTTTATATGATGATTTTTAAAAATATACAATTTTTCCAAAGTACCAAGAGGCCCTTGAGCAGTCATTTAGTGTGCTTACGCAAATTTTAGAGTAATGCCTTGTTTTGTGTATTTTTAACGGTTAAAAGTAGTAAAAAGTTGTTTTATTTCAATGAGTAATAATAGCGAAAATCGAAGACAATATTCCTCGTCAGCGCGTGTCGATAAGGATTGTCAAAGGGAGTCTCGCTGAAATGATACATACATTTTGGCGTCGATATGTCCAAATGCACGTAGCAAAA
Source organism: Junonia grisea (assembly GCA_018235645.1). NCBI lineage: Eukaryota > Metazoa > Arthropoda > Insecta > Lepidoptera > Nymphalidae > Junonia > Junonia grisea. The sequence goes on along the minus strand of DVXP01001312.1, from coordinate 1,782 downwards.
GTGAACGCGCCGTACTCGAAGTGCATTTCAGCCCATCAATCATAAATAAAGCTTTATTCCTTTTACCTTACATCTACGCTTTACGGCGTTCTCATCAAATTTCAGCTAAAAGCATTCGGTGACGGACTAAGTGTTTTTCTCGGACGTGTAACGAATCATTCTTTAATTAAAGTGCTTCCCTTTTAATGTTCGATTAAGGTTTTATGACAGAGTAATTGAATTATTATATTTTATTAATAAAGTTTAAACTACGAAATCTTAAATTTTAACAATATTAAATAAATTTTATAATAGTATGTATGTACAGTTATCATACGATTTATATTAGAAATAAACTTAATATTTTAAACAATAACTTGAGCTTAAATACTTAAGTCGGATAGTAAGCAAATCGATACAGACTTTAAGACAATCATAGGAGAAACGGAAATCGAACCCGTTGCATCCGTAGGCTAACCCCATTCTGTTTACACAACCGTCCTGGCGGCTAAAGGATATTGTAACTGGCGTAGCTATATATCTTATTACACCTGAAATCTGAATAGAAAACGATACGTAAATATTAAGAAATATTACGTTTTAAGATCTAAGAGGATAAAAAACAAACGTATTAAATTAAAATTAAAGCTTCAATAAAAATAGCACTTTCTTATATTATATTTCGTAAAACAATTGGGTTTATATAAAGAATAATAAAAAGACCTCACTGCTGAATCATCGCCCCGATAGGATCAAAATTGATTCGCTTTTTGACTATTTGTGTTAAGATAATAAAACATACATAACATAAGATATTTATTTTTGTAATAGTATTTTCGAGTCCACATGACACCCATATTGCTAGAATAAAAACAAATAAAATCCTTCAACTTTTTATATAGCCTATGTTACCACTGCAGTTCTCCCACTCCGACGACGTCCTAAGCCGAGACGCGACCTCACTAGGACGGATCCTTAGGACGGACGTCCTTTCTGAGCCGCAACGGGGGCTCCCCTTTTTCACGGCCTGGTCTCAGTACTCAGCTCCCCCACCGGTGATGCTGTCAAGGCCACTAGGGCAAACAGCAATAGACAATCCAAAAAAGCCGCAGTTCTGACGATACAACACATCGTGTGTCAAAAGCCGTCCAGCAGTTTGGTAGGTACAATAATTTATGGGAGAAACATTTGCTTAATAACGCAAAAACTATTTTTGTCGATGTCAAACATGTGTCTACTGACTTTGTTCTACCTAGTATCAAATTAAATTAGTTTTTTATTTCGTTTCCATGTACATTTTGCATATTAAGTATCTGTTCCTGATATTGCTTTAGTTTAGACATCACTGTTAAAAAGTTGCGACAAAGTTCAAAGCGAAATGAATTTTCATATTTCGACAATAAAGAACATAAATATAATAACAACAAACTTGATTACTGTGCTTAATAAACATAAATTATGATTAATTTATGTTTATGTAGGAGAAAAACTTGCAATGCCATTTAAAGACGACGTCAAAACAGCGTTAGATTCAGCACATTCGTTAATTGACCCGTTCATCTGTCAAGTATCATTATAAAAAATAAGTAATATAAAATAAATTTACGTGCAGTACGATGCTTTATGTTACTCTAAACTAGGTCCATATAGAAAATTAGTGTCCAGTCATTTCCGTGGCGCCACGTCCCACATAAATGAATAATCGAAACAAAATACAATTGCTACTAATGAGGGTATTATCCGCCGCAAGCTACGGAAAAATTACGATGTCGATCCGATTGAATGGTGATTAGAATAAGCTAG